>CM030359.1:266703177-266940677 GCA_017893485.1 Hemerocallis citrina
CTATATTGGTGACTGAGAGACTAGGTATTTGGGCCGCGCTAAAGCTTTCCATCTGATTGGCCACAGTGGTCAAGTCCATATAGAGGGTGACTCTAAAACTGTAAAATTCTACATCGTGCGGTGGTCGACTCCACTGAGGAACATGTTCTTAATCTTATGAAGGAGATTGATGTTGCCACAGTGAAGCACATTTATCATGAAAAGAACTTTTGTGCGGACCATCTAACCAACCGCGGAAAGTGTAGTGTAGGGGATTTTATTATCGTTTTCAATAATGATGTTGTGTTAGCAAGTCTAATTGAAGCGGACGCTCAAGGCATTCTGCTAGAGCGGTTGTTATAGTTTAGTTTTCATTTTCATGTATCTTGATTCAAAAAAAGAAGAAACCACCTAACATTATTTTTTATAACTTAAACCGCCTAAACCATTAAATTTTGAAATATTCCGTTTAAAAACGAATTGTGAAATATCAAAATTGCCTCATTTCTCTTTTGTTAATAAAGCAACCCTTTTCTTCTTTAATTTTTTTCATCTATCTTCTAACTCTCTACACTAACCCCAAGGATTGACATCGACGATTTATGATCATCGATCTCAACCAAGGTTTGAGACCGACAACTTAAATGACGATCTCAAAGAATTCCAACAACGAATTCAGCAATGGGTTGGCAAACGACATCGAGATCGCACCACGGTCCTTGATTAACAACCTTGGTTGAGTACCACACCCATGATAAATTTGAAGAGAAGATATAATTTGAGTTAGAGTTAGAGTAGAAAATTTGAAGAGAGTGTTCAAAAGGATTATGAAGAAATGGTTGATGTACAAACAAAAGAGAAAGGGGCAATTTAGATATTTCATAATTAATTTTTAATGGAATAATTCAAAATTAACGGTCTAGAGGGTTTAAATTACAAAAAATAATATTAGAGGTTTTTTATTTAAATTTCAAACGTTAGGGGATTTGTTGATTTCCCCCTAGAAAATTGAATGAAGAAAAAACCAAGGAGCTAAACAAAGAAGAAAAATTTTCATTTTCTTTATAGCAAGGCCGCAGCTAAACACTTGCCCACACACTTTTCTTTTCCTTCCCAACCTCTCGCTCACTAACAAATGGGCTGACCACTAGATGGTGGGAGCTTACATTGACCTGGAATCATTATATTTTTTAACAAATTTTGAAGAAAACAAAAACTCTACAACAATTTTACTTGAATTGGGCAAAAAGCTTAGTAAGAAAAAGAAATCCGATTTATTATCAAAGATACAAAAAAACACCCCCTTCACTAGAATTTAGACCCTCTGCACACTCACTAAAAATAGTGAATGGTTCACAACCTAGATATTAGCCATTCATTTAAATTACTAGTATAATGCACATGCGATGCACGCCTATAAAAAAGTTTAGTCAAAATTAAATGAATTTGTATTAAATTAAATGGTTAATATTTTCCAACATCACGATGTACCCCTATAATGAAGTTTAGTCATTAAAAAATTTTAGTTTTGGACTGCTAATTACTGGTACATTCGCATTTTTACCTACTGTATTTGAATTTTCCGACCTGGTATTTGCATCATCCATGCTTGTTAAACTATGACCGACCACAATCTCCCAGCCTAGGTCAGAGTTTGTGTCTTCTAGAACTTCACTCTCTTCATTGATCTTACTGCGACTTCCTGACTTGGGTCTCCCACCATCTAGTACAGTTTTGGCACCAGGAGAATGGCTGTCAGTATCACGCTTCCCTTCCAGTGAATCTGCATTGCTAAAGATCTCCTCCACCTAAAAAAACTCCTCTATTATTGAAGCAACTTCTGCTTAAAAAAATTGCTAATTATACTTAAACCCACCCGACCCGATTCAGCCCAAACCCAGGCACACAATAGAAACCTGGCTCGAACCCACATGGTCGGGTCTGGGTTTAAGAAGCTACAAACCCGTCGGATATGGGTCGGGTTTTGTAAGTGAGTATAAGGTTTGGGTACATATTAAAGTATGTCAAAACCCGCCCGACCTAGCCCGTTTGCGGCCCTAACTGCTACTAATCACCTTCTTATTGGATTTCTATAAGACTATATATGTAGAATCAAGCTTAAACCACATGCCAGCCATTTAGTTTCATTCTTGCACTTTCATCTAACAATAACTACAACTAAACTTCCCCTTCATGTATGCTGAAACTGAAAGGCCTGTGGAGAGGCCAGGGGTTAAGAAAGATAAGATGTTTAAGCTTTTCTGATCCAATGGTAAACTTTCTTGTTCTTGCTAGCTCAGCATGTAATGCACCAATTAGAATTGCCGTCGTTGAACTGGACGTCCCATCCTGCTGAGGTTATAAATGAAAATTGTGTTTTATGTGACATGCCAGAAATGGCGCCGATCAGCTCCCCAGGAACTGATCGTGAGTACCTTCCGAATAAATGGAGGTGCAAGATGCAAATTTGGCTGTAAGTTTATTTTTGAATGCATTTTGGTCTTCAATCTTATTTTGGTGGTGTTATGTACTCCAATTACTTGAAATATACGCCAAGTACATTCTGATTTTGGCAATTAGGTGATGATGGTGATAATTAATATAGGCAAAGTACTAATTTCCATATATTGTGATCATGCAGTATTTACTTCTTTTATGATAAAACACCAATCTTTTAAACGATGATGATCATCATCTCAAATCTTTAAAAAAATTCTTCTAACTGGCTTAATTGGAATCGGTAGAGATGTGTATATATATATATATATATATATATATATATATATATATATAGAAAGACTACTGGGGCCGATGATATATTGATGTTTATCTTTTTTGTTGTTCTCTAGTAATGTTTTTTTTTGTTATATGGCTGTCATTTCACGCGCATTAGGCTAATGTTTACTAATCAAATACTATTTTCAAATCTTATTTAGGCCAGGACTGAACAACTGCGCCATCAGTGAAGATGAAATTAAGCATGCAATAAAGCTTTTCGTGTAATGTACTTGGTCCATGGCCGTGTGATTGGTGCTAATGTGTATGGTCATCATGATGTTGCTCCATCAAGCACTGGTTCTACTAATGCACAATTGTTGGAGCAAAGACTTGGCCTAAAAATGCAATAGCGAACAAATTTATTTTGCCGATATGCCAATCAAAAGCATTGAGTGAGACTTAAAGGCATAATTTACAGACAACATGAAATGTAGACAAAATTCCAGAAAAATACAAATTATTTTGCATGTGCATTGACCAATTTAAACAAACAATTACCTAGGGCATTATGCCTTTTGAATAACTACCACTGCTTAGTTTTTATTTGTAATGATAAGATACTAAATGCCAAATCAAAGTCCATAGACTTATTCAGAAAGTAAAGGGACTGCAGCTACTTTTGCTGGTTATAATATCAATGGTCTAGAAGAATACCAATCCTGTGAATATAAGCTGCCGCAGATTCTGGAAAGTCATAGTTAATAACACAGTTGACACCCTTAAAATCCATCCTCTAGAAATGACATCAGTTGCTATTAAAACCCATGTTTCGCCTGCTCTGAAGTTATCTACTGCAATTTGTCTCTGGCAAAAAATGAATAGTATATCATAAAGAGAACTGTTGCTACTAATTTTGGTGTGGGAGCAAACAAATGAATTTGTGGATTCTTGGAAAAAACAATAAAGCAAACCTGTTGACCTATTGACCTTCACCAAGTTGTTGACTTGGTCTCTTGCCGCTGCCGTGAACCTGCAAAAAGTGCGAAACACCGGGGTTGATCTCGGCGATGCACCCTCTGACGCTCAAGTCGGTAATCAGGAAAGATTAGAAAGAGCGTAAATTGGCAAAAGATTGACTACCTCTTAATGGTGGTGGATGGGGAGTATTTATAGTCGCCTTAGGGATCAGATTAGGAATGTAATCCCTGTGATCAGATAAGGAATGTAATTCCTGTGATCAGATTAGGAATGTAATCCCTAAATCCTAGTGAAAGGATAGATATGAATCAGGACCGTTGATTAGAATTAATCAGAAACCCTAATTCTACCCTGCTGGACTGGGTTCGCTACGGGTTGAAACCCGCACCCAGTTGAGACAGATCCGTTTATGGGTTATTGGGCTTTGAATAAAGACCCAGTTCCCCTTTCAGTCCCGTTAGTAGGTGAAATTACCGTTTTATCCCTGAGCTCTAAGATTCGTGTCCGATTTGAACGGCCCCAATTTAATCCTATTTTTAGCCATATCACGTGCCCCCCCACTCCTGGAGACTGAGTTTTACAGTCTTTGAGGAGTAGTTTTGTTGTTCTAATGGCGTACGGGATTTTATCGGTGTTCTTATGGGAGTTCGGATCTTGCTCGGGGTGTAACGGTATTATTATGGGCTTGTAAAATGTCAAAAATATCCTCAGAATTTTCTGAATTTTTGGTGATTTTTCCAGATTTTTCTGAATTTTTTCTCTTTTTTTTTTTTGAATTTTTATTCATTTTTTCGAATTTTTTATTTAATTTCCGAATTCAATAATTAATTATCAAAAAATTTAATTAATTATTCTAATTTAATAATTACTATTTTCAGAATTTAAAAATTATTTTCTGAATTAATAATTATTTTTAGAATTTTTAATTAATTTTTTTCCAATTTTTAAATATTTTTTTCGAATTTTTAAAATAATTAATTCGATTATTTAAATAAATAAATAAATAAATACCTGGTGATGTGGCGCGATTGTGTGTGTTGATCACGATCAAGCGAGCACGCATCGGGAGGTCTTTTTTTGCTCATAACATCATCGGTGGCAAGAGCTCTCGGTAAAAGTGGTCGAAGTCCATATGGACGCCACGTGGCAATCAACCGTTGACCCCTTTTTTTTTACTTTTTCTTTCCCCCTGCTGTTTCTTTCTCCTCTGCTTCCTTCCCTTCTTCTTCGACTCTTCTTCTAGCTCTTTCCTTCGGCATCACCTCAACGAGGGGCAAAGCTCGGGAAAGCTCATCGGAGAGGAGTGGAGCTCCGGCTTGGCATGGGGAGCTTGGCGAGGAGAGACTCAAAGGGGTGAGCTCGAAGACAGAGGTGAATGCAGAGTTCGGTCGAGGAGCTCGGCGGGGTTGGAGCTCGAAGCTTGGGTTTCTGGAGTTCGAAGCTGGTGAAGGATTGGTCGAGCTCGAGTGGGGAGGAGCTCGGTGCTTCTTCGAGTGAGGGAAGAGCTCGGCATGGGGAGAGTTTCGATGAGGTGTCGAGCTCGAAGAGAGAGGGCTGAAGATTCGACAGTGGAGAGCGGCGAGGAATGGAGCTCGTGAAGGAGAGCTCGGAGCTCGTCTCTCTAAGAGGAGTTCGGGCCGGGAGAGCTTCGACGATGGGTTTCTCGAACTCAGAGGTAATGGAGCTCGACGAGGCATTCATGGAGGTTGGTGTTGGTTCGGCGAGGCCATGGCGGGGTTCGTCGAACGAGGAGCTCGGGGGGAACTCGAAGAAGGAGGTTGGAGATGAGTTCGGAGCTTCGGCAGCGATGCTCGGCACTGTGGATGGCGTTTGGAGAGGAGTTCAGAGACGATGCCATGGTGGAGCTTGGTTTGTTGGCTTCGGCAGATAGAGGAGATCGGCACGGCGATGGGGTCGAGCTCGGTGATGGAGCTCGTCGGAGGTGGAGCTCGGTGAGGAAGCAGCAGAGCTCGGAGTGGAGGTTGGAGATGAGTTCGGAGCTTCGGCAGCGACGCTCGGCATTGTGGACGTCCATTGGAGAGGAGCTCGGAGATGATGCCATGGTGGAGCTTCGTTTGTTGGCTTCGGCGGATAGAAGAGATCGGCACGGCGATGGGGTCGAGCTCGGTGATGGAGCTCGTCGGAGGTGGAGCTCGGTGAGGAAGCAGCAGAGCTCGGAGTGGAGGTTGGAGTGTTGTGAGCTTGACGATGGGAGACGAAGCTTCGGAGACAGAGTTCGGCGAAGTGGAGAGCTTGAAGCTGGGTTCTTCTTTTCCTCTGGTTTGTTGGTGTGAATATTTGCAAGTGTACAAAATCGCAACAAGTAGTATAGTAAGTGAATAGAGTGTCGAACCCACAGAAACTAGTTATTTTATTGAGTACCGATATCACTAGATTAACTACTATTTGGAAGATCGAAATTTAATAAATAAAGAAAACAACTAACTAAATTAAATTAATCTAAAAGTCTAACTAACTAAATTAATGAAGAGGGAGCAGAGTCTGAAAATTGTAATTTGTTAATGGCAAAATTAATTCTAGGTCTTTTGATTTCACCTAGTTCATCCCACACAATTTATAATTCCTAAAAATATTATTTTTCCAAGTTGTAAACCAAAATCCCCAAATTATTCAATGCTTTCTCTCGAACAACACCAAAAATATCTCCAATTAACAGCTTGTCACATCTCTATGCAAATTTAATTAATCGAAGACTCATTAAGTTCTGTGGATTTCTTAACGGTCACATCAATCGCGGTAAATTATCTCTAATTTTGCTCAATCAATGGTGTTCAATTTTTATTGTTCTAAATCACAAATTACCTCTCGGTCTCTCCATGATCCAATATACAAAAATTGGCCAAATAATTGTAAGCATTAAGAGCAAAAATCAAACACACAACCATGAAAAAAATAGAAAAATTGTGTTCTCAAAACTAGGCTATATCGAAACCCTAGAAAAATAAATTTAGTTCATAATAAAATTGCAATTAACAAAATTGTTCAAGGATTGCATTATAAAAATTAGAGAAAGAAAAGAGATACAAAAATAGACTGTTTTGTAATAAAAATTGCAAACCGAACGGTTTTGAAAAATGTGCCAACAGTTCCTTTCTCCTCTCTGGCTGTCTCGAAAACAGTGCTGAAGCCAGGCCACGTCAAATCGAAGCCACGCGTCGCACAGAACGCAGAGTCAGCTGGTGGCTTCGATCTGGTGTGTTCTTCTTCGCTGTTTGGTGTGCTGTTATTTTGTCTTATCTGCCTCGAGTTCAACGCCCAACACAGAGGTGGCATTTGATCTTGTTGTTCCTTGTTCTAATCCGCACGCCAAGTCGATGCTGCTGACTTCTCTCTCTCGTTCTCTCTCCCTTTTTCTCTTGGTTTTTTATTTTATTTTATTTTTATTTTATTTTTTTCGTTTTTCGCTTTTGTGAGTTTGCTGAAGTTAGTGCCGCACGCCCTCTTCTTTTGTTCTCACCTACCCCCCCCCCCCCCTTTTCTCTTTTCTTTTCCGCCGAATTTTTGTGTTGTGGTTTTCGTTTCCGCTCTCTCTTTTTTGGCCTCCGGGGTTGGGTAGTATTTATAGGAGTAGAGTTACGTTGTAGAATAGGATTAGAATATATCTGCAAAATACAAATCAGAATTTAATATTTAAATTTAAATTTAATTAGATGAACTTAAAATAACAGATTTTTATCTTTTTGCCTTATCAAAAGTTGTTTATTCTTTTTGCACCATCATAACAATTAAAATTGTATTTTGCTCTTGTATTGTCAATTTGTAACATATAAAATTCAATAAATTATAAAAAAATAATAAAACAATAGTTTTTCTTTGTTTTGTTGATTCTTATAAAAAATAATTATTTTTTGCATCAAAAATCTTATTTCTTCATAAATAAATAATTAATTGAAATCTTATAGAAATAAAATGAATTATCAACAGTATAAACGAAAACAAGCAATTTTAATGGGTAATTGAATACAAATATTTGTATAAAAATTAGACACATCAAATACCCCCAAACTTAAGATTTTGCTTGTCCTCAAGCAAAAAGTAAAATCAATAATAGGGGAATAATAATCAATAATAACTCAACTCATCACACTAAGAGATCTTATCATGCAAGCATCAAAATTTCAACTAAAAATATAAACAATAGCAAATAAAGTAAAAACAAGCATACCCACTTTCTCCAGTGCAATTATCTATTCATAACTCCAAACCCAATCATATTTGTCATGCAATTAATGTAATTTTAGTATGCAACTACCCAATCTGTGATTATCTCTTCTCACTACTGCAAACCGAGTAGCAAACTAGAGTTTTTTTTCCCGATGAATTAGTCTCTTCTCTAAGTTTTCACTTGCCTTTTTACGCGAATGAAAGACATTTGTGATGACTTCATCCGGTTACTCAACAATTCACAAACTGAAAGTGCTTTGCATACTCATATTTCAAGTTGCCGTTTGACGTAAAAGTAAACATTGGTGATGAATACCCCTAGTTACTAAACAACTCAAAACACTGGAGTAGATTGACTTTATTAATAATAATTTTTTTTTGCCGTTATTACTCTATTTACTTAAACTCTGTTTAGGACTAGATCAAAGGAGATAATCACAAGAAAAAGTATCACATTTGTCTTTTATGTATAATAGCCTGACTCACACAATTTTGTAAGGAATTGTGAAATTCAATAATCCTAAAGTAAATAAGTATGCTTACTCTTGCTTTATAAGCAATTGTCTATCCCAAAAAAAAAAAGTTATTTCAATGCTTATCACAATAAAGAACTCAAAAGTGTAAAGGTAAGCCTAATTGAAATCCATTTTGTTTTGTTTTTCTTTTCAAAAAAAAGTAAATAATAAATTTGTAAACCTTTGCCCCAAACTTGAATATCACATTGTCCTCAATGTGAGAAGAAAAAGAAAAACAAAAAGAATGCAAAAAGTTTAGAATTTCTCCCCTGATTCGTCTTAAAATTTCTGCACGTGCAGCGTTCAGTATTTTGACGATATCTGGAGCTCTAGGTGTCCAAATGGGCTGAATTTTTTTTTTGCTAGAAAGATAAGACGATAGGCTACAATCGCTATTTGAATCAGTTTTCCAGATTCTGACTCCATAATGCTCAAAAACAGCCATCAATGAAGGTGTACAAAATAGCTCTGTCCGTTGACTTCAGGATTTATGCAATCCTACAAAAATAAAATAAAAAAAATTAAATTTAAATAAACTAAAAGAAAAATCTAACCTAAATGCAGTAAAAGAAAACATGGGTTGCCTCCCAAGAAGCGCTAAGTTTTAAGTCTTCAGCCAGACATGGTGGTGAGATGGTTATGTAACGCCAAGATCCAACAACATTAAAACATCCTTTCTAATACTTCTCTTCAGGTGTGGATCAGGTTCAAGCTCTAGTTTGAGGCATTTCCTTCTTGATGATGATTTCTTTGATTTTCCCACCTCCTTGAATTTTTGCTGAAAAAATGAGTAAATAGAGGGTGCAGCATCCAAATACATAACATGTTCAAAAATATTTTCTTTTTCAGTTTCAAAAGTTGCTGCATTTGTTAGACATACTTTTTTAGGTGACTCTTCAATTTCGGCCTTATGTTTCTCGCCCACAATTAAATCAGTTTTACTTACTTGAATACATGACTGTTCTTCAGGAGGAAACTTTATTGAAGTAAAAACATCATACGTTACTTGCTCATGCTGTGTTTGTTCCTCCACAATTTGTTCGATCTCACTTTACTTTTCAACCACATTTTGTTCGGTAATTTCTTCTTGTGGTTCCTCAATTGTCCTCACGCTGCTTAGTGTTATTGCTTTGACATCTTCCGTGGAGTTGACAACTGGGTTGCTTGATAATGTTCCTGCAGTTTTTTCGTTAACAGTATTTGAAATTTGAATAATTTGTACCTCATGATTTTGGATGGAAGCCGAAGTTGAATTTGCAACATTCTGAATTATCAAATCTGTCTTTTGTATGTACTGATCTGTCTTTTGTATGTATTGGTCTATTTTCTGCATGTGTTGCATAAACATATCTTCTAATGTCGGCTTCTTTTCTTGCTGTGGAAAATTTTGAGGTGGTATAACTGCTCCTTGATTGTTGTTCCAAGAAAAATTAGGGGTGTTTCTCCATTCTTGATTGTATGTGTTTGCATAATGATTGTTTTGCATTTGAAAGTTTGACACAAAATTTTCATGTTCAGCATTTGATGGAGCAAAAGGATTCCCCACTTGACAATCTGCACTTGAATGATTTCCTGCACAAAGATCACAAATTATATTAGATTGAATTGCATTAAAATTTGTATTACCTAGCTGTTTAGATAAAATATCAATTTGTGCAGTTAAAGTAGAAACAGGATCAAGTTCAAAAACTCCAGCCACTTTTCTTGGCATTGTTCTTTCTGAAGACCACTGGTAATGATTTGATGTCATCTCCTCTAAAAGCTCATAGGCTGCTTTGTAAGTTTTGCTCATAAGTGCACCACCAGCTGCTGCGTCAACCATAGATCGATGTGTAACTCCCAAACCATTATAGAATGTTTGCATTTGCAGCCATTTTGGTAGTTCATGATTAGGACACTTTCTTAATAACTCTTTGTACCTTTTCCATGCATCATACAAAGACTCAGTCTGAAATTGAGTAAATGTGCAAATATCATTTCTAAGCTTTGCTGTCTTTGCTAGCGGAAAATACTTGGCTTGAAATTTTTGTGCAAATTCCTCCCAAGTAGTATTACTACCGGGTGGTAGATAACGTAGCCAAGCCTTCGCCTTATCTCTCAATGAAAAAGAAAAGAGTCTTAATCTGATTGCATCATCTGATACTCCGTTGTACTTGAAAGTGTCACAAATTTTTAGAAAGTTTGCAATGTGAGCAAAAGGATCCTCGTGCGGTAATCCCCAAAATTGAACAGTCTGTTGAATCAATAGAATCATCTCCAGTTCAATCTCAGAATCGTCAGCTTCAATAACCGGCTTCTTTATGCTTGATTCATAAATCGAGGGCATAGCATAGTCTCTCAAAGGTCTGTTTTCATTGTTCGCCATGATAATTTCCTTGTATGACCTGAAGTGTTAGTACTAAAAAAATAAAATAAGAAAAATAAATGAAAGTAAAAGAAAATAAAGAGGTAAAATAATAATAAAATAAAAAAATCCAAACTAGTAATAATCTAGCAATTTTCAATATCAATAAAAGAATAACTAGTCCCCGGCAACGGCGCCAAAAATTTGGTGTGAATATTTGCAAGTGTACAAAATCGCAACAAGTAGTATAGTAAGTGAATAGAGTGTCGAACCCACAGAGACTAGTTATTTTATTGAGTACCGATATCACTAGATTAACTACTATTTGGAAGATCGAAATTTAATAAATAAAGAAAACAACTAACTAAATTAAATTAATCTAAAAGTCTAACTAACTAAATTAATGAAGAGGGAGCGGAGTCTGAAAATTGTAATTTGTTAATGGCAAAATTAATTATAGGGCATTTGATTTCACCTAGTTCATCCCACACAATTTATAATTCCTAAAAATATTATTTTTCCAAGTTGTAAACCAAAATCCCCAAATTATTCAATGCTTTCTCTCGAACAACACCAAAAATATCTCCAACTAATAGTTTGTCACATCTCTATGCAAATTTAATTAATCGAAGACTCATTAAGTTCTGTGGATTTCTTAACGGTCACATCAATCGCAGTAAATTATCTCTAATTTCGCTCAATCAATGGTGTTCAATTTTTATTGTTCTAAATCACAAATTACCTCTCGGTCTCTCCATGATCCAATATACAAAAATTGGCCAAATAATTGTAAGCATTAATCGCAAAAATCAAACACACAACCATGAATAAAATAGAAAAATTGTGTTCTCAAAACTTGGCTATATTGAAACCCTAGAAAAATAAATTTAGTTCATAATAAAATTGCAATTAACAAAATTGTTCAAGGATCGCATTATAAAAATTAGAGAGAGAAAAGAGATACAAAAATAGACTGTTTTGTAATAAAAATTGCAAACCGAACGGTCTTGAAAAACGTGCCAACAGTTCCTTTCTCTTCTCTGGCTGTCTCGAAAACAGTGCCGAAGCCAGGCCACGTCAAATCGAAGCCACGCGTCGCACAGAACGCAGAGTCAGGTGGTGGCTTCGATCTGGTGTGTTCTTCTTCGCTGTTTGGTGTGCTGTTATTTTGTCTTATCTGCCTCGAGTTCAGCACCCAACACAGAGGTGGCATTTGATCTTGCTATTCCCTGTTCTAATCCGCACGCCAAGTCGATGCTGCTGACTTCTCTCTCTCGTTCTCTCTCCCTTTTTCTCTTGGTTTTTTATTTTATTTTATTTTATTTTATTTTTTTTTTCGTTTTCCGCTTTTGTGAGTTTGCTGAAGTTAGTGCCGCACGCCCTCTTCTTTTGTTCTCACCTACCCCCCTTTTTCTCCTTTCTTTTCCGCTGAGTTTTTGTGTTGTGGTTTTCGTTTCCGCTCTCTCCTTTTTGGCCTCCGGGGTTGGGTAGTATTTATAGGAGTAGAGTTACGTTGTAGAATAGAATTAGAATAAATCTGCAAAATACAAATCAGAATTTAATATTTAAATTTAAATTTAATTAGATGAACTTAAAATAACAGATTTTTATCTTTTTGCCTTATCAAAAGTTGTTTATTCTTTTTACACCCTCATAACAATTAAAATTGCATTTTGCTCCTGTATTGTCAATTTGTAACATATAAAATTCAATAAATCATAAAAAAATAATAAAACAATAGTTTTTCTTTGTTTTGTTGATTCTTATCAAAAATAATTACTTTATGCATCAAAAATCTGATTTCTTCATAAATAAATAATTAATTGAAATCTTATAGAAATAAAATGAATTATCAACAGTATAAACGAAAACAAGCAATTTTAATGGGTAATTGAATACAAATATTTGTATAAAAATTAGACACATCATTTGTTTTGGCGGGAGATTGGAGAAGAAGGGGATGAGATAGAAGGGGTTTGGGTTTGGTCCTTAACGGGTCCGAACCCGACCCTGTAGCCTCTTTTCTTTTTCTTTTTTTTTTGTGTGTTGTTTGTTTGGTTGCTTGTATCTGAGCCATCGATCGCATTTGAGCACGAATTCCGAGATAAAGAATTTCTCTCATTTGAGCTCCGGTGCCAAGTTGCTTCGGTGACGTTGCCGACCCCCTCCAAATATGTGTTGAGAAGGAGGCCGAAGTCCAGGGGGTTCGGGGTCTCCTGCCGAGGTTCGGCGACACATGTAAAGAAGGGGTTCAGCGAGTCTTTGCCGAAGTCCGGATGAGTTTTTTCCATGCTTGAGGATCGGTGGCAAGAGCGCTCGGCGAAGGGTGCCGAGGTCCATTTTTTCCATGTAACATGGTCGGTGGCAAGAGCGCTCGGCGAAGGGTGCCGAGGTCCATTTTTTCCATGTAACATGGTCGGTGGCAAGAGCGCTCGGCGAAGGGTGCCGAGGTCCATTTTTCCATGTTTGAGGATCGGTGGCAAGAGCGCTCGGCAAACGGTGCCGAGGTCCATTTTTTCCATGTAACATGATCGGTGGCAAGAGTGCTCGGCGAAGGGTGCCGAGGTCTATTTTTCCATGTTTGAGGGTCGGTGGCAAGAGTGCTCGGCGAAGGGTGCCGAGGTCCATTTTTTCCATGTAACATGATCGGTGGCAAGAGCGCTCGGCGAAGGGTGCCGAGGTCCATTTTTCCATGTTTGAGGGTCGGTGGCAAGAGTGCTCGGCGAAGGGTGCCGAGGTCCGAGGAGAGTTCTTCTCGATGCTCCCGGTGCTACGGAGGTCGGATCGGGGTGTAGGACCCCTTGTTTCGAAGCTTTTTCGAAGATATACAAGTTCTCTTCAGAGATGAATTGGAGAATCCTCCTTCCTCAAGGTCAAGATAGTCCCGCAACATCTTCGTCTTCGCGAAGTTGAGAAGAGCTTTGCATGGCTCTAGGGGAAGTCCGTTCTTGGAGGACTAGTTTGAGGAGCAACTCTAGGAGAGAGTTGTGAGCTCCGAACTCGTTGTGAAAAGGTCCGCTTTGGAGGAGAGTAGAGCGAAGAGCTTGGCGCTAGGGGAGAGCCATTTGGGAGACAAGTTTGAGGAGCAACTCTAGGAGAGAGTTGTGAGCTCCGAACTTGTTGAGAAGAGGTCCGCTTTGGAGGTAAGCGAAGCGAAGAGCTCGGCTTTAGGAGAGAGCCATTTGGGAGACAAGTTTGAGGAGCAACTCTAGGAGAAAGTTGTGAGCTCCGAACTTGTTGTGAAGAGGTCCGCTTCGGAGGTGAGCGGAGCGAAGAGGTTGGCCCTAGGAGATAGCCATTTGAGAGACAAGTTTGAGGAGCAACTCTAGGAGAGAGTTGTGAGCTCCAAACTCGTTGTTTAAGTGAGAGAATCAACGGTCGTGGGAGCAGTTCCGAATGGCGAACCATCTCTTACCCGCTTATGAGCGAGTAATTTGAAGTGGAATCGAGCCAAGTGTTGGACTCCGAACCCGTTGTTTGAGTGAGTTTCAAAGGTTGTGGGAGCAATTCCGAATGGCGAACCACTTCTAGCTCGCTTAAGAGCGAGCTTGCGAAGCAGCATCGAGCCAAGTGTTGGACTCCGAACTCATTGTTAGAGGGGGTTAACGAGTTATAGGAGCAATTCCGAATGGCGAACCACTTCTTACCTGCTTATGAGCGAGTAATTTGAAGCGGAATCGAGCCAAGTGTTGGACTCCGAACTCATTTTTAGAGGGGGTTAACGAGTTGTAGGAGCAATTCTGAATGGCAAACCACTTCTTACCCATTTATGAGCGAGTAATTTGAAGCGGAATCGAGCCAAGTATTGGACTCCGAACTCATTTTTAGAGGGGGTTAATGAGTTGTAGGAGCAATTCCGAATGGCGAACCACTTCTTACCCGCTTAGAGCATCTGTAGTCGTTGAATGTAAAAATATCCATATATGGATAAATGGAAATAAGAATCACAGTTTTGCTGCACTCGTATAAAGTTATATTTTAGCTATCTATATTAAAATAATAAGCGATGGCACATGAAGTGCCGTCTGAGAAAATAAAATTAAAAAAAATAATATATTTTGTGGGACGGCACTTGAAGTGCCGTCGGAGCGCGAAAATTAAAAATAATTTATTTTATTGGAGGGACGGCACATGAAGTGCCGTCGGAGAAGGAAAAAAAAAGGAACCCAAAGCACGGACGGCACATGCAGTGCCGTCCAAGAGCTTAGTGGAATTTTTTTGTCATTTTCCAATTATTCGGAAATTACAAAAGCATTTCAGTAATTACAAAAAAATTACAAAAAATTACGAAAACATTTCAGAAATTGCAAAAAAAATTAAAAAATTGCAAAAAACATTTTCAAAAATTGCAAAAAAAAAAAAAAATACAAAACCCTCCGGACGGCACTTGAAGTGTCGTCCGAGGATTTGGGGGAGCGGTGGGATTTTTTTAATTGAAAAAAAAATTAAAAAATCAAAGGACGGCACATGAAGTGCCGTCTGAGGGATTTAGGGGATTTTTTAATTGAAAAAAATTATAAAAAATCCAGCGACGGCTCAAATATGGATAAAAGCTATATCCATTCTCAAATATGGCAATCGACTGTAGCAAATTATCGATAATATGGATATTTGGCAAACGAGTGCAGCGGTTTTTTTTATCTAAATATCCATATTATCGATATATAGCAAACGACTATAGATGCTCTTATGAGCGAGTAATTTGAAGCGGAATCAAGCCAAGTGTTGGACTCCGAACTCATTGTTAGAGGGGGTTAACGAGTTGTAGGAGCAATTCCGAATGGTGAACCACTTCTTACCCGCTTATGAGCGAGTAATTTGAAGCGGAATCGAGTCAAGTGTTAGACTCCGAACTCATTTTTTTCTTTAGCTTAGTAAGTTGCGGGAGCAACCATGTAGGAGAACCTGGCTCCAAAATCACCATTTAGCGAGTCGTGACTCGGAGAGATAGAGATGAAGCAAGAGCAATAATTTTCAATGAAAAAATGTAAAGTTTTATTGAGATAAACTAAGTGGCCGCTTCAATAGGGCGAGCCATTATTATATGCTATTGGCCGGGTTACAAGCATTGGCCTTATTGAAAATCAAGATCCTACTTCTACGATAAGGTGAAGACCTCTTGGGAGGAGCTCCTTGAATGAGGTGGAAGACGGCCCTAGGTTTTGAGTCTTGAAGCTCGGCGGGCCTCTGTGTTCGTTTGTACGCTCCTTAGGGGCGAAGCACAGCCCCATCTTTGGACAAACTTGGTCAGGTGTCCCCGCTGTATGAGTTCTTCGATCTCCTCCTTGAGAGCCCGACAATCATCCGTATCGTGGCCGTGGTTCCTGTGAAAGCGGCACCACTTATCCTTGTTCCTCTTCTTGCCGGGGGTATTCATTCTAGGGGGAGCGCGGAGTAGCCCTTCATTGTCCACCTCCATTAGAACTTCTGATATATTAGCAATGAGGGGGGTGAACTTCTCAAAATGAGAAGTAGGGCGGCGCTGGCCATTGCCGTCCTTCTGGGATTTTTGGGACCCCTCTTCACTTGTGTTCTTCTGTTTGTTCCCAAAAGATGTCTCCTCAAGAGTAGGGGGGTTGAGAGCCTCTTCCGCTCGTATGTACTTCTCCACCCTAAGTAAAAGTTCTGAGAAGTCCCGAGGAGGCTTCTTGGCAAGGGATGCCCTGAGGTTGGCATTAGTGATGTTGCGCTCGAATACGGCAGAGGCTACTGATTGGTTGAGGGAGGGAATGGACCGAGCTTCGGCGGTGAAGCGTCGAACGTAATTCCTTAGGCGTTCACCCTTTTCTTGGTTGAGGGTCACCAGAGATACACTTATTTTCTCGGCCCGGCGGCTACTCACGAAATGAGTAAGGAAGAGCCCTTCAAGCTGGTCGAATGAGAAGATGGAGGCTGGGGCGAGTCGACAGTACCATTCTCTCGCAGACCCTTTCAGCATGGTAGGGAAGATCTTGCAGAGGAGGGCGTCTGAAGCCTGGTGGATCATCATGAGAGTTTTGAAACTCTCTATGTGATCCGCGGGGTCCGACTCCCCGGTATACGACTCGAAGTGAGGCGGCTTGAAGTTCTCTGGGATGGGGGCCTCCATGATGGTGCGGGAGAATGGAGGTCTGCCCGGATGGAGGCTTATCGCCCGTTGCTCTTCTTCCCTGTCAATTTGGCCAAGGCACCTCTCCATCTCGTGGAGACGGCGGTAGATTGAGTCTTCTCTTTGATCATATCTTGCCGAGGCCCCGGACTCATCTTTGTACGAGGGTGGACTGGGGCTGCGGCGATGGTAGCTTTGAGATGGATGAGGACTATGAGTGTGAAGGCGGTGGCTCCTAGCTGGCTCTTGAGTAGGTGGCCTCTGGTCGTTCTTCGGGGCGAAATTGAGGGCCCGTAAGACTGTCGCTTGGAAGTCTTGAAGATCTGCCCTTGTGACCGGTGCCTCTCCAGCTTGGCGGTCCCTATGTGTGGCTCGGCTTATTAGAGAATGAGCTCTCCGCCGATGACACTGAGGGGACTCTCTTTGCCTCCTCGGGGGAGGGGATCTTCTAGTCCTTGGTCGGCGGGGAGTCCGGACTCTTGAGGCCCCTGGGTGCTCAGGTTGATGGTCTCCCCGAAGGGCTTGCCATCCATTCAGGCGAGTTCGGAGGTCGGCCCCCTTTTGGCGGTTGGCAATCACTTGAGCAAGATCCCGCTCGGGAGGGCTTTGAGAAGCCATAGATTCAACTGAAGGATTAGGACCTGTAATACCCTGATTTTTCAATTAATGAAAAATTATTTATTTTTGCATGCAGTGTGCACGTGCAATATTTTGGGTTGAATTATTTTTATAATGATGTGTATAAATATTTAATTAGGAGTTCTCAAATTATTTTGTACAAAAAAAGCCTTTCTTTAAAGCCTTATTTTAATTTAATGAAAAGCCCTTTTTCTTAAAAGCCCAAATGAATTTTATTTATTTTTATAAACTATTTTGGCCCAAAAAGAAAGCCCATGAATTAATCTATTTTATTTAAACTTGTCATGTAGAAGACTTTTTTTAACTAATTTATTTTTGTACAAAAATTAAAATGTACAAATTTTGGCCTAGTTGCATGCACGTGCACTACACGTACACGTGCTATGCACACCCTAGAGGAGGCCGGGATTCATTCTTTTTGGAGGGATTTTCAAAAGTGATCATGGTGATCATGGTGGTAGTTTCATGGTTGTGGGTAGTTTTTCTAACTCCTACCTTAATCTAGACCCTTCATTCTACAACCACCAAAGCAATCTTGGCCCTCCATCTCACCTCTTTTCTAGTATAAATACCCCCCTCTCATGGCTATTTTTCATATGCAAATTATATTTCCAAGCTATAGTATTGTTGTTATAATAGTGTGAGTTATAAAAGATAGAGAGTTTGTGTGGGTTTGCTTGCTTGGAGTGGCCGGCTATCACCTAAGGAAGCATTCGGTTGTGCTAGAGAAGCTTTCGGTTGGGCTTGGGTGGCTTGGAGTTTGTGCGTGCTTTTGGCTAGGAGGAGGTGCTTTTATTTGCAAGGTCTTGTTGCTTTGTGTTTCTCTCCATACAAGGTGGGTAAAACATTTCATATTTCTAATATAGGAGTCCATGCTAGTTTTTATTATCAACACTATACATGAAAATACTAATAAGAGCCCACTTTAATTGAAAAGTTAGTGTAAGAATGGATTGAAATGATGTGATTAACTTGTGTGAAACTCTAGCATGAAATTAAATTATATGTAGAATTCTCCATGATTATTAATTTGAATGAATGATGGTGGAAATTTTGCTAGCATGATGTGTGAAAATTTTCCAATTTAATTGCTTGTAAATTGTATGGTTGAAGCAAGAAATTGATTAAGTAAATGGCACACTTTAAAATTTGAATAGATAATTTCTTGAATGCTTGAGTTGTAATTATGTTAATTAATGAGTAGTAGTATATTTTGTGACATAGATGAACCAATGAAATTACTTTGTTGTCATCAAAGTAGAACTACTCAAAAGTTAGTATTTTTGAGTTTTACCTATTCATGTGCTAAATAAATCCTCTTGTTGATATGGGTATGGACAAATCCAAAAATGTATGTATTTGTGAATAAAGATTAACAACAGTGAATTATCATAAGAAAATTGTGAAAGAAAAAGGGATTAGAAGACTAATTGATTATTCAATGTCGAAAATAAAAGAAATAGTAGATTTAATGAGTAATTCATTGATTTGTGGGAAGAAATATATTTTTATAGTACAAAAATTATTTTTATCTTACTGGTATGAAATTCACATGAGTGAAAATTAATCTGGAAGTTTTCAGTAATTTTTACCAAGGCAATAAGAAACTATGTTTATTTGAACATCGAGTTGTTTTTAAAACAGTACGAAAATAACACATATGGATTTTGTCTGGGTATTGTGACAGCCCGAGCCACTAGCTTAGGCGGTCACTGACTGCGGTTTGCTTCTCTGGGTCGATCGGTTCGAACCCTGTGTTCACCACTTTTTTTCACCAATTGAGTATAAATATATATAACCTGCGACCAAAGCATATATACTAAATTCGCTCCTTACTTACCGCTAGCACAGTTCGGCCATACGGCGGGTGCCCTTGGCTCTCTCCCTGTTGTGACTGGGTTCGATTCTCACCCTTCGAGTTTATAAAAAATATTTTTTTTGGGAGTTGTAGATGTCCAAAAAATGTGAAAAAAACATGGTAATTCTCAGAAAAATCTAAGGAATTTTATAGGATTGATTTGAGTATTATTTGAATGAAATTAATTATGGTTTGGAGTCAAAATGCATATATAGACATATGGTTCTATATAGATGATTAATATGAAACTATAACTTGAAAGAATAAGTGAATTGGCACATTAAGTGTTAACTTGGCAAAAAGAAATGTGGTTTGTGACGTGATGCAATTATTTCCTCACAATATGTGAAGTGTGTGTATTATTTGGTAAGGAGAAACTATCATGATGTGACAATTGATAAGTATATGCTAGTTTGTGCAATGATGGACTAGTGAACAAAGTGAAATCATGAATTGAAAGAGAATGTACATGTGAGTTTGAGAACTCGACATGGAAATTGTATAATTTGAAGATTGTGAAATGAAATTTGAAATAGAGTAGCTAAGTCTCCCCGGCATCGAGAAATGAAATAAAATGAAATTAGACCAAGGTTGGTCAAGATGAAATGAATGAATAAGTCCGGTTGATGGAGAGGCTAACTCTAGAGATTAATTTTGTTCATGATTTTTAATAAAACTAAGGACTAGTGCATAGTGAAGATGTGATGAAAGTAAGAGAAAAACATTGAGTATGAGGGCCCTGGGTAGCGGCGAGAGCGTATCCCAGGAATTCCCATGACGAGTCTGGGTGAGGATACTGTTCCAGAGTACCGTCCCAGTGGCGACGCTCGTGGGATGTTTGAAGACTACGGGTGGTGTCATGTTTATGGTGAGAGCGTATCCCAGGAATTCCCATGATGCGTCTGGGTGAGGATACTACTCCAGAGTGCCTAAACATGAGTTCGTAGGTCAGATAACATCTAGGATACTTACCGTAATTACAGTAGTAGATTAAATCATAACGGGGGATTGAACCCTATAAAGATGAAGAACGAATAAGGGCTTGCCCTCGGGCCTATGTAGTATGGGATGCATAGAATCCGAACAAGTGCGCATTAGTGTCATGTAACATAAATAAATGCATTAAGGATTAAGTGCACAATCACAACACGACATCAATAGGGTAGTCCCTTTAGCTTGAATGTGACAAGTTTGTGTTTGCTAAATATGAAAAGTTAAGTTATACTATTTCCGGCATAGAGAGGATGGCCGTGTATAATGTTCGTCGGTTGAATAAACTGACGTACCCACAGTCTTATATGCAGGTAAATATCATGTTAAAGATTAAAGAGGAATGGATGCTTAAAGATTATATCATGCTGTTGTACTTGTATTTAATTGTTGTATTTTACTTCCGCTGTGCAAAGGAAAGATGTAATTATGATGTAATCTCTGATGTATGATGAAAAGTTTTAATTTCCCTGTAAAATTGTACTAAAGAAAGTGAAAAGATCCTGTAGAACATCTCGAATTCAGTGTATTTGGGATTCGGGGCGTTACAGGACCCGCGACATGGTCATGAAGAGGATGTTTCTTCGGACGACTCCGACGGGAGCCCCCCTGGGCAGCCCCCCGAGACCCTGGAGGGGCCTGTTGAGGAGGAGCACCTTGAGTTGGAGGAGGGGGAGGAGGAAGAGAAGTGGTTCTTCGGTTGGAGACCGCTGCCTTCCCCTTCTGTTTTGGATGTATGGCTTGAAACTAGTATCGCTGATGAAGTTAGTTCGGGTTGCTTTTTCGTTCCCACAGACGGTGCCAATCTGTTGCTGCTAATTTTGGTGTGGGAGCAAACAGATGAATTTGTGGATTCTTGGAGAAAACAATAAAGCAAACCTGTTGACCTGTTGACCTTCACCAAGTTGTTGACTTGGTCTCCTACCGCTGCCGTGAACCTGCAAAAAGTGCGAAACACCGGGGTTGATCCCAGCGACGCACCCTCCGACGCTCAAGTCAGTAATCAGGAAAGATTATGAAGGAGCGTAAATTGGCAAAAGATTGATTACCTCTTAATGGTGGTGGATGTGGGGTATTTATAGTCCCCTTAGGGATCAGATTAGGAATGTAATCCCTGTGATCAAATAAGGAATGTAATCCCTGTGACCAGATTAGGAATGTAATCCCTAAATCCCAGTGAAAAGATAGATATGAATCAGGGCCGTTGATTAGAATTAATTAGAAACCCTAATTCTACCCTGTTGGACTGGGTTCGCTGCGGGTTGAAACCTGCACCCAGTTGAGACAGGTTATTGGGCTTTGAATAAAGACCCAGTTTCCCTTTCAGTCCCGTTAACAGGTGAAATTACCTTTTTACCCCTGAGCTTTAAGATTCGTGTCCAATTTGAACGGCCCCGATTTAATCCTATTTTTAGCCATATCAAGAACTTATTTGAAAAGGATAGTCAGCATGTGTTGTATGAAATATAGAAAATGTTCTGATGCACAAATCAAGAAGAGCTTAATGCACAAAACTTTTTGGTCACCAAAAGGGGAGAAATATTACCTGCTCGAGTAAGATATGCATGAATGACATCAGCCTTTATGTTGTCAAAGGCCAAGAGTACCTGATTCAAGCATGAATACACTTTCAACTATCATTATATCAGGGAGATTCACTGCCATAAGAGAAACAATCACCTACCTCTGCTTTGAAGTCCTTCGAGAACTGGTCATTGGCATTCTACACAACATCAATTTCATCACGATTCATCACAAACATGTCAGATTAAACAAATGCAGTATTGAACATGACCCTGAACATCATCTCCTCGCGTTTAAAATCATCATCCACATGAATGCATTCAATGACAACATCCCCTTGAACTCGGCAACGGGCATACAGTTTCACAACTACACCTTCTTCCTGAGATTCATAACCAATACTAACACCCTAAGGCAAGATCTCATGAAACAGAAAGACATAAAAGTTTAACAGAGTAATCTTACCTATATGTAGCATCGAATCTCCTTATTTTTCAGTTTTGAGAAAAGAATCTTCGAGCTCCTGCTAGCAGGGGTCAGATCTTGAACGTAAATACGAACTGGCCTACAACCTCCGTCTCCATCAAAGCTCGGGACTATTCTAAGAACTATGCAGTCCAATTTGAAGGGCTTATCTGTAGTGTCAAATGCATATGTACAAAACAAATTAATAAGTTACAATCATAGTTAACGCTTGCAATAGCCAATAATTTAGGAGATAACATACTTTTTAGCAAAATGTGCACTTGGATAAATTTGTTCTTTAAATTAAAAAAGACGAATACAGATGTGTATGCTTTTATCAATTCTGATTCTAAAAAGCTCATAATCATTCTCATCAAAATGTCTGATAAGAATGGAACCATAAACTTTGGGAACTAACCAAAAGCAGCCTAGGAAACAATTAAATTATCCTATTATAAACTATTTCACTTGTCCCACTTCCATCCACATAGTTAACTAAAGTATTACAACTATCTCCTCGTCGGAGAGTGAGAAAATTTATATTTACCACAATTTTACATTGACTCTTTTATTACATTACATTTCCTTATTCAGCCATACATCAACCTACTCAATCATTCATATATTCACCCTAGCTAACAAAGCATCAGCATAAACTTTTATGTTTTTCAAATATGTTTGGGTCAAGCTCTACATCTTTAGTATCTAACTTCTAACCAGTTAGGAACTTAAAGAAAACAAAGATATTTGTAGTTAAGCAGGTTTTACTTGGGTATAATTAGACAATTAAATATAGTGAAGGCACTCCTGTCTGTAATCAATTTCTTCCGATGGGAATAATTAACACCCCCCCCCCTATTGATTCAACAAATTAAACAGGGTCGGCCAGTTACAAAGATAACCGTAGAGAGTTGGCTTCACTAATATATTTAGGTAATACTAAATACTCTTATGAAGGATTAATACTTAACAGTCAGATGTATAGCTACTCGTGTTAAATAATCACTACATCTCTTTCATGACAATTTCTTAGTGTGAAATAGTCGTCATGGTTCAGAGTGTTATTGAGCTCCTCACTTCCTCCTGTTTTCCAAACAATATATTTAGCTGGACTGATTATGGATGGAACTTGACAGAAAGCTTCACAGAACTGCAGTATAAGTATCATCTTAATGAAGAATACTCAGGGCTTTAGAGTTTTGCAATTTATTGAATTGTGAACCTCGATTTCGATGCCTACAATTGAAGGAAGGGCGGCGGGAAATTGGTAGGTCGAGGGGGCGTCGCTGGCAACGGTGTCGCGGCAGCGCATTTGGCGATGCTGGAGAGCGACCGAGTTGTGGCGGGAAATCGGCAGGTCGAAGGGGCTTCGCTGGTGATGAAGGAAGGGCAGCGGAAAATCGGCAGGTCGTGGGGGGGTGTCGGCGATGGTTTTGTGGTGGCGCGTTGGGCGTCGCTGGCGACGGTGTTGCGGTGGCGCTTTGGGCATCGATGGAGAGCGGCCGAGTTAGGGGGAGAGAGGGAGATGAATAGATGGGAAGGAGATGAGTAGGGGAGATTTAGGGTTTTTGGGTTTAGACGGGAGGGTGTTACGAGAGAGAGGGAGAGGAGTACAGTGGAGATTTAGGTTTTTTTTTTCTATTTTTTTGTTGGATTTTAATATTAACGTGATTTGCACGGGTTTGCTCAGTTACAAAATTAGGGTTTGTTTGTTTACAACCCCAACTCTCCCATTAAAATAGTAGAGATGTAGCAGATAAACGGTTAGAATCCAAATGGGACAAATATGCTAGATAAATAGCATGTCATTTGCGTTTTTTTGTTTCTTCGCAAATGTATACAATCATATAAATTTTGCAGGTTGCCATAAAAACATGCACTTTACAAATAGGCCCCTCGCATAGGCATATCCTTTCTCTTTGTGAAATTACACAGAAACCCCTCTCTCACCTTCTAGCCATTAAAGTAATGGTGATCAATTTGTTTAAACTGTAGATTAGTTCCATTCAAAATAAAATTATAATCATATGTGGGTGTATTTAGTGAGCAAGATGCGAGCGAGTCTTCCAAAACACTGCAACTAACCAGCAAGGTACAAATTCAATAGTTGCATCTCTATGTATCCCCAACCTCGCCTTCTATCGCCACTGCATACCCTCCTCAAGCTTACCCACTTGGGGCTCTCTCCATTCATTGAAAGTATTTTTGTTTTGTGGATGCAATCATAAGAGACTATGGATACTCTTGGAGTTTAGGAGCCTTTAAAGGATAAGAAGTAGGCACAGGAAAGGATATAGACCCCCGAAGTTTGTTGAAGTCGTTGCAATTATTCAAGGAATTCGGTTCGGACGCTTGCAGAATTTTAGGCGACTGCTCAGTTATTGATTTATTGTGAATTGTCTCAATTTTAGAGAGGCTACCCCTCCTTGAAAATCTATGACCTCATCCATGAAGGGAGAGCTGTTCTTAGGTGCAATCCACATACCAGGCCAGCCACATCCGAAGATATAGCAACACATTGTCTAGCAGCCACAGATTTGGACCGATGTTTCAATTCCGGTTGTTTGTCATAATTTGCTTTGTACCCGTGATACTTTTTTTTGAATTTATGAATAAAAGTTTTAAGGGTGTCTATTAAATAAAAAAACTATAATTATTGATGGGTGATTAGGGTTATAAGGTAAAATAAATCATAGTGATTAAGAGAGTAAGTAAGAGAAGTCTAACTGTTATTGAATTTTATTTTCGTTTGGGCGGGGGAGGGAAAGAAGATCTGAAGATGGTGTTTGGTGATAATAGGGATGGGCAGCAGAGCAAGAACGGGGAAAGAGATTTTCAGAAGGGATTATGTGTAGAAGGTATTATACTATGGGTAACGTTATACCTACTACCACCTACTCTACGATAGGTGTGCCACTATTAGCGGAGGTTATTGTAGAGTAGGTGGTAGAAACCCCTATCTTTGTGAAATTACACAAAAAAGGGTAATGCTATACCTACTATCAAATCTATTACTTTTCTCTTTACTATCTTAGGTGGTACACTACTATTGGATATTTCTACCACCTACTCTATAATAGCCTCTACTAATAGTATATCACCTAAGATAGTAAAAAGAAAAGTAGTAGATTTGGTATTAGGTGTAGCATTACCCTTATACTATATCTTAAGCTAATAGGTCTACCCCCTCTTCTCTTTCTCTATTTTGAAATAGAGAAAGAAGAGCAAAAGTAAGAATCCATACTTACCTTAGCACGTGCAGCCCTCACCTTTTACTTAACAAAACAAAATAATAATAAAAAACCAAAAGCTCAAAAAACCCTCCCCCCACACATACAAAAAAAACCTCACACTCCCTACCTCATCCCAAAACCCCTCCATCGTCGTTCGACAGTCTACCCAAATCTATCTCCATTCACCTATCCTCGCCCAAAACCCAGTGCTTACTGATCATCGTTCGCAACTTCGCCCAAGTCCAAGCTGTCGTTATACACCGTTTGCGTATCTCACCATCGCTCCTCACCCAAACCCAGCTCCAACTGGTCGCCATTCACCACTTCGCCCAAATCCAAACCGCCACTGTACGTCGTTCGTCAATTCGCCCAAATTCAAGCAGACATTGTTCGTCGTTACGAACAATGAGAGAGGGTGATTCTCTCTTATTTTGGTTATATATATATATTATTTTCTTTGGAACTCAATAATATGATGAATTTAGAAAGGCATATTGTTGTTGTTGTTAATATTGAAATTTTTTAATAGAACTTCGGGCTATTAAACACTAATAATATTATGTTATATTAAAAATTGTTAATAAAATTTTTATATTTTGTTCTATTAACAATTTAATCATACATACTATTGAACACTAATAGTATGATGAATTTTGAACAAAATATTGTTGTCGTTTTTTAGATATTTCGTGGAGGGAGGCAGTGATTAATAAAGCCTATGGTACATTTATCAAGTTGTAATGTTGTTGTTGTTATTGTTAATAAAATTGTTATATTTGGTTCTATTAACAGTTTAATCGTACAAACTGTTGAACACTAATAACATGATGATTTAGAACAGAACATTGTTGTCGTTTCTTAGATATTTCGCGAAGGGAGGCAGTGATTAATAAAGCGTAGAGTACATTTATCAAGTTGTAATGTTGTTATTGTTGTTAATAGTGATAATTGTTCTATCATCTATTACAACCTTGGTCTTATGTATTGGAGTTGCATTGGCTTTGCTTCTAAGAAATAGGAACCATACACATCGGGCTTTGCCAATTCCTAAGACATCGCTACCTCCCTTCGCGAAATCATTAGGTATAATGTTTGTACAAATAGTATACCCCCTGTGAATTTCCTTTTATCAACCAAGTTGTTCACAATTTAGACATTAATGATAAACTCAAATATTTCCAAAGTAGCTTTCTTTTTCATCCCCAGTTATATTTATCCAAAGTCACTAATATACAGATTAATTGTGAACTGTAGTAAAAGACAGACTAGAGAGATTGATTTTATTTTATGTCTATGTTGTGTGATCTTGAGGTTGTGTCACAACTTCAGAATCTAAGCGTTAAGTTACAGAGCAAAAAAAAGAAATTGCAAGCAAGGGCAAGTGAAGGATTGAAAAATAATAATAATAATAATAAATAACACGATCATTAGATTATAAAGATAGTATGGACCATCCATTTAGATAGGCATATGTAGCTAAGATGTTGAGCTACCCTAATCAAGAAAATATGTTTCCAGAGAAGGCAGGTTGTAAGGAGTGAAAGAAAATAGGAGGGAATGGTATATCATTATACAGGAGATCTTCCAATCTGGGTCCAGTTTTGAACTAAAATTTTGAAATACCAATCAATGTCAAGGGATTAAAATTAATAGATTGTTGTCATTCCACATTTTTATGTCATTACAAAAGGAACTGCACAAAGCCATCATAGAAGAAAACAAGAAAAGATAAGAGAAAAAAGATTGTACACTTTATCAACTCTTTATAATGTTGTTGTTAACATTATCTATGATTGCCAGTCAAGGTAGAGGTTGTTGCATATTATTATTGCTTCCCTTAGTCATAGGTTGATTTTGCAATGGTACAGTACGGTAAATAATCAATGTGTGAATTTTGGTGCAGAAACCATCTGATAAACTAAAATATCTGATAAAACCTTCTGATAAACTAAATTCCGGTAGTATTTATGACTTACTAGATTGGGGAAATTACTTGATTTGATTAAATTAGGCCAATAATTTTGTAGATGTAGTAAATTGTATGTAGTATTATGATGATTTTAGACGTTGAAATTTTAGTCGTAGTTGTACTTGTAGTTGTTTGCTCAAATTGTATATTTATTCGTATTATCAATTGTTCGATATTGGTAAAACCTCATAAACTGTCCAAAAAAAAATCCAAAACTTTGTGGGTTGGTCGGATTCTCACTACACAAGCCACTACAACTTATAGAAGTGATTTTCGACTCACGGTTTGGGAGAGACGACTGTGTATCGCATTTGGTGAAAAAACTAAAATAAAGCGGTATACGGCCGTATTCTCATAAACCGTGAGTCGAAACTCACTTCTACAAGTTGCGTTGACTTTTGTGTAGTGAGAGTCGATCAACTTGCAAAGTTTTGAATTTTTTGATGCCGTTTGTGCGGTTTTTTCACATTTCTCGAACAAGAACAAATAAACTAAGAAATTTTTTAGTATGATTATACTAGAAAATAATACAAACGACCTTCATAAATTAAGAAACTTTGCGAGGAGGTTGGAGTCACGTAACACAAGCTACCACAACTTTTTGAAGTAAGTTTCGACTCACGGTTTGCAAGATACGGCCGTGTATTGCTTTTGGTGAACAAAAACTAAAATAAAGCGGTACATAGTCGTATCTCGCAAACTATGAGTCGAAACTCACTTCTACAAGTTGCGTTGTCTTGTGTTACTTAAATTCGACCAAGTTGCAAAGTTTTTTAAATTTTTTGATGACGTTTGTGTGGTTTTCTCACGTTTCTCGAACAAGAACAAATAAACTACGAAATTTTTTAGTACGGTTACACTAGAAAATCCTACAAATAACCTTCAAAAGTTACGAAACTTTGCGAGTAGGTTGAACTCACGTAACACAACCCACCGCAATTTGTAGAAGTGATTTTCGACTCACGGTTTGAGAGATACGCTCGTGTATCACTTTTAGTGAACACAAACTAAAATAAAGCGGTATACGGCCGTATCTCGCAACCCCTGAGTCGAAACTCACTTCTACAAGTTTCGTTGCCTTGTGTTATGTGAATTCGACCAAGTTTCAAAGTTTTTTAAATTTTTGATGTCGTTTGTGGGGTTTTCTCACGTTTCTCGAACAAGAATAAATAAACTAAGAAACTTTTTAGTACGATTACACTAGAAAATCCTACAAACGACCTCCAAAAGTAACGAAACTTTGCGAGTGGTTTGGAATCACGTAGCACAAGCCAACATAACTTTTAGAAGTGAGTTTTGACTCACGGTTTGAGAGATACGAATTTAGCCACTTTTTTTTTTACCCAAAGCGATATACAGCCGTATCATGCAAACCGTTTGTCGAAAATCACTTCTACAAGTTGCGTTAACTTGTATGGGGTTAGTCCGACCCACTTGCAAAGTTTCGAAATTTTTGGATGTCATTTGTGTATTTTTATATCATTCATCGTAACCACAACAATTTAAATAACTAAAATTTAAAATTTTGAGTATGAGAACGTAGAAAACCGCACAAACCGCAACAAAAAATTCCGAAACTTTGCGAGTATGATGGACTCACCCCACACAAGCCAACATAAATTGTAGAAGTGAGCTTTGACAAATGGTTTGCGTGATACGGCCGTGTACCGCTTTATTTTGATTTTTATTGACCTAAAGTGATACACGGTCGTATCTTGCAAACCATTTGTCGAAAATTACTTGTACAAGTTGCATTCGGCTTGTGTGGGGTGAGCCTGACTCACTTGAAAAAAATTTGCAATTTTCCCTTGTCATTTGTGCGTTTTTCAACATTTTTTCTTTGTTCACTGTTGATAGAGTAATAACTTGTCAATTAACCTTATGTTTATTGTTTGTATATAAAATGGGCAGAACGAGACGAGCGAGAAGCCCTTCTAGTAGCACTAGTGGCGTACCAACAGAGGTAAGATTGATTATTATTATTAGTTTAAATATGAATATATAACATTGTTTTTTTAATACCAAAATTTTTATTTGTCTTTGTAGGTTGTTGGCCGTCATTCTTCATCTGCCGAGGCTGATCTGTCGTCTTCTATCGAACTTACACCTTCAGGACCGTTGGACTCAAACGTACTTGCGTTGCAATCCATACACAGATCCAAAGCCGTGTGGAATGGGTCTGCAAAGAAGTGTAACTTCCGGAAGCACGTGGTTATTCCCATGAACCCCCGTATAGCTCCGTACTTAGTCGAAGCGGGTTTTTATGGAACTCGATTTATGGGGGTGTGAAGCTTGATCGTCATTTACTTACATCTCTTATAGAGCGATGGAGACCGGAGACCCACACATTCCACCTACCGGTAGGAGAGATGACCGTCACTCTCCAAAATGTAGCAATGATTACTGGACTTCCTATAGATGGGGTCACCGTGACAGGGAACATGGACTTTGACCGAGTGGAAGCTGTTCGTGATTTGCTCGGTATCGACTTGGAGGTGTCGTTGGATAAAAAGAAAGATGACGTTGAAGTTGAAATTTTCAAAGATATTCCGTCAGATCATGATCCAGATGTAATAGAGCAATCCAAAGAGCAGGCTAAAAGTGAAGCCGAAAATGCTTTTTGGGATGAAGTATTCAAGGGTAAATCACTCTGACTTAGTTGGTTGAAATACCAATTCGAAGATTATTTGACAGATGATTCGGATGAGGAAGCCGTACGGTACTATGCGCGTGCGTACATATTCAGTTTGATGGGGGCTGTGATATTCTCAAACTCATCCGGTGTGAGTGTGCTACTCATGTATTTATGATTGTTATAACAGTTCAGTACGGCCGGCCGTTACAGTTGGGAGAGTGCGGCCTTAGCATCATTGTATAGGAATTTGTGCACATGTGTATTAGGTTTCGTACAAATGGGTGGTCCGATGGTTTTGTTCAGCGCATCCACATCGGTCGTTCCCGTATTATTGAGCCAACACCATATTGGTTGGCCAAAGTACCGTATGCAGAGATGTTGCCTCCTTTAGAAGTGTATTGGGCAGGGCGGCACACGTGGGTCGATAACCCATGCACATCTATCACGTATTATAGAGATGAGTTGGATAATTTGCGCGACGAGTTCATCAATTGGGTACCGTACACCACCGACAGGTTGGAATGAGTTCCACCAGTATGTTTGGCTAGCGAGCTTTGGTTGACGGCTGCCCCACATGTCAACTTTTCTGTTGTGGAGTTCCAATATCTTGATATAGTGATGCGGCAATTCAGATATCAGCAAAAGATTCCTGAAGCCTACTCGTACGACAAAAAATTGCACGAGGTGAAAGGAACGGGTCGAGTGCCCAACTTCGACTGGGCGGATTTTCACCGGATACATGTAACCAATTGGAACACCTTACACTGTCTGATGAGACCCAATATGTTTTATATTGCGATACCTTACGATGGCTCCTTCGAAGAGGTGTATATGCCGTGGTACAAGCACATTACAAGATTGTATGTATCTCTGCAATCCATTGTACCAGCCGGAGTCCAGATTCTAATTCCCCAACCGAGGAGGAACACCACCGGCATATTCCTCTTCGCAACCAATGTATCAACTGAAGTCATCGACGTATTGGAACATGGTTAGGCTAACTTTACATATTTTCATATATTTTGTGTACATGTATTGTTATTTGAAGACGTGATGATTATATAAATAATGTTGTTTAATTTGTAAATTTTAATCTAATGTAGATTGAAAACACATGGGACACTGTTCGGATAGTTGTTCGTATGTTGAAGAGTATGGTGCCCGAGAGCGTGAAGAATATAATGCAGGAGATTCTTAAACCGTGTCTTCGCACTCTTGAAGATGTAGGTGAAGGTCCAAAATTTGGTTCATATTTACAAGCTAACATGACAAGTTATCGGCGAAAGAGCGTGATAATGACAGGAATTCACATCGTTGAGCAACAACAACTGCAACAACAAGAACCAACGGATGTAGGTGAGGAGGAGCAGTGGTCGGATGACCTCCCATCCCCCGAGACACAAGTCAAATGGCAAAATCCCTCACAAAAAAGGAACAAGCCGGATTAGTACACACCAAGTGAACGCAAACCGCGTGTTCAGAAGAGGTAGTGGCTTGTACATCTTCTTTATTATTAGTTTTGTATTTGTCTTATGTTTTCGTTCCTTACATTTTTAATACATCTTTTTCTATGCTTTTGTCAATTATGTTGATGAATTGAAGCGGTTGTGCGAGGAAAGTTGACTACGTATGCAAATTTTTTGTTATTCGTGAATTCAATATATTGATCCATATTTATGTACATATTCGTTAATTTTGTATCTTGGGTTTATAAATTTATATTCGATTTTTTTTGTTATAGTTTGTGTATGAAAGTTTTATTGTGAGCTGTTGTTGTTGTTACCAGATGGGATTGATGTATGCTGTGATAATTGTTGTGATGGTTTTGAATTATCTTATTGGCGTACGTAACCCGCATATAGTTGTTTGGTTAAAATTTGTGTAATATAGAGAAAGATGTATGTTGTGTTCATTGATGTATGGTGTGTTAATTGTTCGAGTTTTTTTTTTAAACATAACTTAACTCGTCGTCCACAATAACGGGTAGGTTATTTACCTAAAATTTGTTCACAACCGAAGCAAGTGAGCTTAACATTAGAAAAATCATTCAACTTAACCCGTTATTGGTGATAACGGATTAAGTAAGCTTAACCCGTCATCCACAACAGCGGGTTAAGTTGGAAGATTTTAGCAGAACTTGGTCTTAAGAAGTTGAATTTTTCATCCACAAAGAGCAAATAGAACTGGAAAAATCATTCAATTTAACCTGTTATTGGTGATAACGGGTTAAGTGAGATTAACATGTCATCCACAACAGTGGGTTAAGTTGGAAAATTTTGACAGAACTTGGTCTTAAGAAGTTGAATTTTCATCCACAAAGAGCAAGTAGAACTTGAAAAATCATTCAACTTAACCCGTCATCCACCACAGCGGGTTAAGTTGGAAGATTTTGACAAAACTTTTAATCTTAAGTAGTTGAAATTTTTAACCTTGTTAAATTTTTAATATTTTTTGCTTTCAAATTGTGTTTGAGTGAAGAGATTGTTATATATATTTAGATTAAAAAATTTAAATTAAATTTAAAAAATCCGGAAAACAATTTAATTCATTTTTTTTCAAAAAAAAATGTTGTTAGAATAAAATTTTTTTTTAAAATACTTTTAAATAAAATATTAATAAAAATTGGGTACCAAAAAGTTTTAAATATCTAATCCTACAACTCTAACACTTTCTCTAACCGTTGCCCTAATGTTCCAACCCTAGCCCAAACCCTGTTTTAGTAATCCTCTAAGCCTACAATTGATGTAAAATAAAAAAATAACAAAAAAATGATAAATAAATACGAAAAATTAACAAAATAAATATTAAAACAAAATAATCAAATTTAATTTTAAAAAAGTTTGCCCTAACAGTCTAACCCTTGCCCTAACCCTCTAACTCTAACATATTATATGGAATTCTCAATTTGTATGGATATTTTAAAAATATTACAAAATCATTTATAAACAAAATATAAACGAATATTAGAATTTGGAAAAAATTATGTATAAAAAAATGAAAAATAAAAAAGGAGAGTCCAAGAAAATAAAATTTGTGAGAAATTACTCAATTTTATATTAAAAAACTAGTTTACAAAAATCTAAAGCTGCAACTCTAGCCCTTCTTCTAACCCTACTGTAACCCTTGCCCTAACCCTCTAACTCTGTAACTCTTAAACCCAAATCAATGTATATATAGAATGATAATAAATCCATATTTTTTTATTTAGGAATATTATATGGAATTCTAAATTTGTATGGATATATTTTAAAAAAATATAAAATAATGTTTAGACAAAAAAAAAACAAATATTAGAATTTGGGAAAAATAATGCAAAAAATTAAAAAAATAAAATCAAACTAAAAGGAAAATTAGCGAATTAATTTTTAAAACATAATACTCATTTTTATAATAAAAATAAGGTTTCCAAAAATCTAAGGCTACAACTCTAGACCTTTCTCTAACCCTACTCTAACGCTTGCCCTAACTCTCTAACCCTAGCTCTAACCCTCTAACCATAACGCTCTAACCCTCAAGTACAACAAACCGAACCAATGTATGGAGAAAGATAATTTTTATATGAAGATTTTAGATTTTATCTGGATAATTCAATTTGTATGGATATTTTACTATATATAATTTATTATTAAGATATTCTATTTTAATTTTTTTGTAAATTTCTCTTCTACTTAAGCCGTTACTACCAATGACAGGTTAGGTGAGATTAATCCATCATTGACAGCAACGGGTTAAATTTCAAGATTTTGGCAGAACTTACACCCTTCACAAGTTGAATTTTGTACACATTTTCATCCACAATGGCAAATACACTAGAAAAATCAACCAACTTAACTCTTTATTGATGATAACGGGTTAAGTTTACTTAACCCGTCATCTCCAACAACGGGTTATGTTGAATGACTTTGGCATAACTTAATCTTCTGATGTTCAATTTTTTACAAACTTTCATCCACAAAGAGCAAATATGTTGGAAAAGTAATTGAACCTACACCGTCATTGTCGATAACGTGTTAGGTTCCCGTAACCCGTCATTGACAGTAACGGGTTAAGTTGGAAGAGTTTGGCAAAACTGAATTTTCAGAAATTCAATTTTCAACAAATTTTCATTCAACTCAACCCATTATTGGAGATTACTGGTTAGGTTAAGTAAAAAATTAAAAAACACACACAACATCTGTTAGCTGCACACATACACAAAGTTCATAAATTTCAGCATATATATACATTGTGAAAGCAATTACAACAACAACATAATCATCTCATTCACATTACCAAACTCATCCATCCCACAATTACAACATTAACATACTCATCTCATTCATATTTTCAAAATTTTGGTACACAAATTTGCAATTTCATACAAAAAATATACTTCTAACTTCAAATACAATTCTCAAACCTGAACCGTCCAAAAATTAATTTACATGAGCATATATATACATTTAGAATGAATTATTTTTGAAAGAGAAACGCCTTCCTTCAGCTCGATCATGTTCGAATCAAAACCTACAACATAAAACTTGTAGAATGAATAAATGGCTTATCATCAGATGAAATTAGTAATAAAGGTATTCAAGTTAAATATGACATACAGAATAAGAAATTTACCTTAGCACAAATCTTCACCTTCATCGCCATCACTCTCTTCACTTCTTGGATCTTCTTCATATGCTACCGACCCGCTGAATAAATGAGAATAATGAGGTAGTCAATAAGAACAAGTCAAGTTTGAGTGAGTCAGATTAATATATACTTAAAACAGATATATTACCTAGCCAAATTGTTTGAAAAATTTCTTGAATCATGATATACGACACGAAGGCATGTCTTGCACAGTCTAGGTTTTTTGGTTTTTTGTGATTCTCTTATGGACTTCAATCTCTTCCCTCTATGTCTTTCCTTTGTAGTGCATTGTCAAGGGTCCCCCACCGTTGCATGTGCATGTCCAAAACTCTCGGGTTGTGCACTACCTTCGCGATGTGTGCTAATTCCGGGTTGAATATGAAAAATGCCTTCAATGCCCTTAAGCATGTGGTCAAGCATGTATTTGTAAGTTACTTCGAAAGAACAACCAAGATCGGCCAACTATCTTGAGTGCCGACTCAATTCACAATATCGAGAGGCAAAATTGTCGCTAATACTATTGGGAACGGATGTATAGCTTCTTCTCAACTGATCTCAAGTCCACTGTCTACAAAAAATTGCTCCGGTAGTATGGTGTGATTGGTGAACCGAAGAACTACCAAAATATGTTTGCATAGAATGCCTACGAATTCATAGAGGGAACAAGGATATTTAGCCATTTGAAGGTGTTTACAAAAAGAAATCACCCTCCCTGGTTCTAAATTTCTACAGAGCGTCATAGAGAAAGCTGCACTATCCGGTGTATCCACATCGGCAATAAAAATCATATTAAATAATAAGCTTTTCTGCAGTTCTTTTTGAAATTTATAGAAAATCTTCAATGTGTATGTTTGCGCCATTTGTTCCTTCAAAGCCAATTCAGTCTTCAATCTTGGTCTCTCCTCACGATTACGATGAGTTTCTTGAAGTTCTTCATGTCTTTGTTTTACTAAGACTCGATCGAAGATGACGACAAATTCATATAATGAGTACTTCATATGGGTGTGGTGCTTCAAGGATAAATGCAGAGACTTGCTCTGTTGGGTACTCAACATGCTGGTCCAAAATAAATCTCTTGCATAGACGGGGGCCCATTTCTCACGAATTTCGAATTTATCGTTCAACCATTTGTTATTCTCAACTTTGTATTGCAAAATCAATAATTTTCACTTCTCTTCAAAATCAGTTTTATATTCTTCCATATAGATGATACTCTTCAAAGAATCCCTAAACTTATAGATATTATTCGCCATACACACCTCCTGCAGTAACTTATTCAAAATATGCCAAATGCAATATCTATGCTCAGTCACAGGGAAAACTTTCTTCACATCAGCACCGATCCCACGATCCTTATCCGTCATGATGCCGATCGGATCATGCCCCATTACTTCTCGCCACTTTTCAAAGTATTTGTGTATGCCCTAGAAGCCAGTTGTGTATTGACATTACTAGTTTACATTGTATCATGATATTTATTTCATATATGAGGCATTTCATTTATTGTGTTGTTTATTGTGATTAAATGAACATAATAAAGTCCTTAGAATAGTAGGTTCAATACCGTGGGATATCAAGTGTATGACTTGATTGTGACATCTTATTGGTTGTAATCAGAACATTATTCTTAAATGTCCCTAGTCAAGTATTATTGTGAATTAGGACAACAATAATGCATAGAGACTAGTATGTGCGTAGACTGATGACCATATCTCATGGATCATGGATATGAGATATCAAGTCTTCACATGGGTACATATTATAGTAATAATGTACATGACTGACCCACCATGAGAACACTGTATGGATCGTTACGTGAGTGTCATAAGCGATTCTAATAGTGATCATGGTGTATGTAGTCCTTTGACTTGAAGACACTACGGTTTCCTACAGGAGAAGTTATATGTTTTAATGTCGTCAAACGTTGCCTGTAATAAAGTAATTATAAATTCGACTATTGGATATACTACAAATCATGCGGAGGGATGTGAGTGACTTAGATAGGATTTGTTCCTCTTACATAACATGAGCAATATCTATGGGCCCCTTGATTGAGTGAGACTGCAAAATACATGACCATGCACAAATGAGTCAATATGAGATATTGAGCTCATTTGTTTTTGTAAGTCTAGTTGGACATCAAGAAACCAAAGATTAAACTATACAAGGGTGACACGCTCTATGACTTGTGGTCAATTAAGATATTTGGACAAAAGGACTAGACTACATGGTAACATTTGTCATGAATAGGTTATGTCTAATCACTAACATTTCCGTTACTTGAGTAGTAAGTGATGTATTGCTAGATACTGCTCACTGTTTGTAATACTAGAATATAATTTTAGTATTACTGTCAACGTAAAGGGAACCTACAGGGTCACACACTTAGAATGAATCGAAATTGAGATTTAAATTCATTAGATGAATTTAATTGGGGATCCAAGTAAGACTTGGACTCCTGACATTAGTTTGACATTTAATTAGATTAAATCAGCTGACTAAATTTCAAAGGCCCACACACAAATCTGAACCAGGTCAGATTGTGAGTCCAATAGCCTCATTACTCTCCTAGGGTTGATTTTCTGCAGCTATATATATGATACGTATTTGTAGAAAAGTATTACATGAGAAAATCCTAGCCGTTACAGAAATTGTGAGAGAGGGGGATCGTGAGGAACATCCCTTCCTCCAGCTAGCACCGCGGTGTAAGGGAAAGCTTGATTTGATCCATAGAGACACAGCAATATTGCAGTACTATGATCGACATTAATTGGAGACAGCAGATCCATCTTCAAGGTATAACTCTTAAACACGATTTATGGTTTTCACATGGATCCATGGCTAGGTTTCGATATTTCTTTGTAATTTTTTTGCTGTGTATTTGATCTGAGACTGTCATCAAAACATAACACAACGAACCACTCAAATGAGAATGCCTTCTCATTTGGAATGAACCCACAACATAAGAACGTTGATTACCAATGATGGTTGGCTCCAACAAATGGTACGAATAACATTCTGTAACGGTTCGTATTGTAGGTAGCATCAAAGCAAAGTACATCCCCAAATACTTTTAAACTCTTCCTAGCGATACCATCCACCCAAATACAATGGGATAATTTTCCTTTGGGATTTAATTGGTAATCATAAAAAAATAAAGGATTGGTCAGCTTTTTCGATTTGAAGAACTCAATGAGTATTTCCCGTCATGTCCTTTCATACCTTCCATCAAGTCTCTCCTTAGATTTCTAACATCGGTTTCAGTGAATCCAATTTTATCATGACCTCCATTTGCACCTTCGAAGAAAAGCATTTGTTTGCATATATGGACATTAGCTTCGATAAGTTGACCAATCACCTTTTTACCGGATTTTGACGCTACACAGTTTCGAGGCAGCAAGTGACGTCTACCGTGTGAAGTAAATTCATGATTGTGCTATTCATTAAATGAATATATAATTCATGTATTACTTTGTTCATTTAGTTTTACACGAACAAAAGCTTTGCGACCCGTTCTAGAAGTAGTTCACCGTCTAGCATCATTAGGATGACTTGGTGACTCACCGGCTTTAATACTTACATATGATTTATCTACAACATCGATTCCCTTGTATGTATTCCCGCCCTTACGCATAGTGAAACCCGCATATCTACAATATGATGCATAAAATTTCTCCGCTTCATCTAAAGTATGAAACGTCATACCTGTCTACGATTTTAGGTGCTTGTCAACTTGCAGCCGAAATTCACCACTTTCTTGTGCACGAACAAATTTTTCTCCCGCAACAGAACTTTCTTCAACACTATCCATATCTAACATAAAAGAATAAAACAATTATGAACATAGTAATCATATGACATACTTACACTATTTGCATATATAAATACACAAGACAACATACACAAATACAAACTTGGAATTCCAAAACTTTGCGAGTGGATCGGGCTAACCTAACACAAGAGTTCGTAACTTATAAAAGTGAGTTTTGACTCACGGTTTGCGAAATACGGCCGTGTACCGCTTTATTTTAGTTTGTGTTCACCAAAAGCGATATACGAGCGTATCTCTCAAACCGTGAATCAAAAATCACTTCTACAAGTTGCGGTGACTTGTGTTATGTGATTCCAAGCTACTCGTAAAGTTTTGTAATTTTTGTAGGTCGTTTGTAGGGTTTTCTAGTGTAACCGTACTAAAATTTTTTTTACTTTATTTGTTCTTGTTCGAGAAATATGAGAAAACTACACAGACGGCATCAAAAAGTTCAAAAACTTTGCATTTTCATCAAATTCACGTAACACAAGGCAACATAACTTGTAGAAGTGAGTTTCGACTCACGGTTTGCGAAATACGGCCATGTACCGCTTTATTTTAGTTCTTTTTCACTAAAAGTGATACACAGGCGTATCTCTCAAACCGTGAGTCAAAAATTACTTTTACAAGTTGTGGTGGCTTGTGTTGCATGAGTCCTACCTACTCGCAAAGTTTCGTAATTTTTGGAAGTTGTTTGTATGGTTTTCAATTGTAACCGTACTAAAAAGTTTCATACTTTATTTGTTCTTATTCGAGAAACGTGAGAAAATCACATAAACGGTATCAACAAATTCAAAAACTTTGCAACTTTATCGAATTCACGTAACACAAGGCAACGCAACTTGTAGAAGTGAGTTTCGACTCACGGTTTGCGAGATACGGCCATGTACCACTTTATTATAGTTTGTGTTCACCAAAAGCGATACATAGTCGTATCTCTTAAACCGTAAGTCGAAAATAACTACTAAAAGTTTTGGTGGTTGTGTTACGTGAGTTCAACCTACTCGCAAAGTTTCGTAATTTTTGGAGATAGTTTGTAGGATTTTCTAGTGTAATCGTATTAAAAAATTTCTTAGTTTATTTGTTCTTGTTCGAGTAATGTGAGAAAACCGTACAAACGGCATCAAAAAATTAAAAAAACTTTGCAACTTGGTCGAATTCATGTAACACAGGGCAATGCAACTTGTAGAAGTGAGTTTCGACTCACGATTTGCGAGATACGGCCGTGTAGCGCTTTATTTTAGTTTTTGTACACCAAAAGAGATATACAGCCATATCTCGCAGATCGTGAATCAAAAATAACTCCTACAAGTTGCGGTAGCTTGTGTAGTGAGAGTCCGACCTACCCGCAAAGTTTTGAACTTGTTTTGGACAATTTATGTGGTTTTACTAATATCGAACAACTGAAAACACGAATAAATATACAATTTGAGCAAACAACTACAACTACAAATACGACTAAAATTCCAACGTCTAAAATCATCAAAATACTACATTCAATCTACTACATATACAAAATTATTAACCTAATTTAATCAATTCAAGTAATTTCCTCAATCTAGTAAGTCACAAATACAACTACGAAGTCATTAGCAAGGTAGAAGTCATTACCTTACACTAGTGCGAATTTCCCCAATCTAGGTGTTGTCGACGAACTAGGGTTCCAATTTGCGTTTGAAAATTGGAAGAGTGGTTTCGAAGATAGAAGGAGAGATTGGGAGTGAGAGAGTGTGTGAGAATGTAGGAGGTGCAGCAGGAGTGGACAGAGGAGGAGGAGGAAGAGGAGCCGGATTAGGGTTTTTTGGGTTGGGAGAGGTGCTTCGGAAGAGAGAGAGAGTGTGTGCCAATAAGGAAACGATGCTGAGTGCGAGAGTGAAGTGAGAGAGGTGGAGTAGACAGAGTGAGAAGGGAACAGTTTTGGTGAGGTTACGAGGGTTAGGATCGGGGAAGAAGAAAGATAGATAAGGGAGAGAGTGAGAGAGAGAATATAGAGTTCAATTTTTTTTGTTGTTGAATATTTTGCCTTACACCGTCGTTGGCCACGATGGTCTGAGTTATAATTTGTAAAAAAAATTATAACTTAGCCCGTCGTTTCCAACGACGGTTTAAGGCAAAATAATCACACACAAAAAACCAGTACCAGATCGCTATTCGCAACGGATCCGTGCAAACAGACTCGTTTGCAATGGAAGAAACCTCTCTCTCTCTCTTTCTCTCTCTCTCTCTCTCTCTCTCTCTCTCTCTCTCTCTTTCTGTATATATATATATATATATATATATATATAATCTGAGCCTTATATTTGTCGGGCCCTCATGGAAGATCCACTCTGTTCATTATGTTTATCATGTCAATGTATATACGTGTAGAAAAAATCAAGTGGTTTGGAGATCATTCACCATGCATCATGTCGGTCCAATTTATGGTTTGATTTGTATTATTGTTGAAATTGTTCATTTTTCAACCATATGATGTATGAGTGAATGACCTCCAAACCACTTTATTTTTTCTACACATACATCCATTAGTATGATAAATATAATGGATGGAGTGGATCTTCCATAAGGGCCCCACCAATTGAGTATAATCACTTTGTATGAAAATAATTTTCTCATACTCTATATGAGACTCACTTTTATATATATATATATATATATATATATATATATATATATATATATATATATATATATATATATATATATATATATATATATATATATACACACATTTTTGTTATGGACATACGTGTTTAGAACTCTATATTTAAGATTAATTATGATTAATTTCTGTTCTATAATCTGAAAATTTTGTCTTTTAGGTGTTAAGAAATATACTTTAAGGAAGAAAGTCGGTTGTTTTTTGCTCTAATTTGCCTGTGGAAGTTCAAAACAAGGTAGTTTGCTTTAACTCCCTCTTTCTTATTCTCCACGTCGTCTTGATTGTTTCTGTGGATTTGGGGGAGAGTTAAATATAAGAAGTGAAATGTTTGAGTGTGAAGATTGCGTTTTCTAACATCTTTACTACATAATTGTTGAATGTTGATTATAATTATACAAGTTAAAAGTTGTATATATGGGGCGGTTCCGCCGAATTTTTTATTGAATGTTTTTGATATTTTGATATATCTTCTAGTAAAGTTTGTGCAATTTTCATAGAGGGTATACTAGTTAACTAAAAGCAATGACTTGCAAAACTACAAATTATCATATGGGCCGGGGAATAATATTAGGAAGCACTTGTGTAGCCGAAATTTTTAAAGCCAAACAAACCACTAGTGTTACCCTATGCAAATTGCACAACCTAAAATAGTTTTGAGGGACTCATAAAATTTGTAGAACTCCCAAAAAATGTGAGAGAATTATGAGAAATTTATGAATATCATTCATACCATAATTGTATACCTTTGAAGTTGAAGGAATGATGTATGGAGCAGAGTATTGGGTAACAAAGAAACAATATATCCAAAAAATGAGTGTAGCGGAGATGAGGAAGCTAAGATAGATGTGTGGTAAAACAAGGAATGATAGAATTAGAAACGAGCATATACGCGACATGCTAAAGGTAACTCCAATCCAAGATAAGTTAAGAGAGAATCGCCTCAGGTAGTTTCCCCATTAGAAAGAGTGATTTAATAAGTATTGAGGGTAGAGTTAGGGGTAGAGGAAGACCTAAACTAACTTGGGTGGAAACAATGAAAAAAGATATGATAACTTTTGACCTTACAAACATATTGCGCTAAATCAAGCAGAATGAAAAATCATGATTCATGTAGCTGACCCTAACTAGTTGGAAAAAAGGCTTTGTTTTTGTTGTTGTTGTTGTACTCATACCGTAATTACTGAAATCTTCATTATCATCATCATATAAGCAGATAGAATCACTGTCAAACCATAATGTTATATAATTGAATATTACTAAAGCTGTTGGACGGTTGCGGGACTAGGGATAGGGGTGGGTTTGAGAAGAGCCGTGAGATTTTGTGAGGTTGAAAAAATGAGAGGGGAAGAGACTATGTTTGAGGGATTAGAGTTTTTATTTTGTTTTTGTTATTTTAATAAAAATCATGCATAGTACACGTGTTAGTTAAATATGAATCCCTACTTTCACTCTTATTTCTCAATTTCAAAATAGAGAAGGAGAGAGGGGGGTAGACTCTCTCTCCTATTAGTATAAGATATAGATATAAAGTGAGGTCATAAAATGATTGCGGACTAATACTTACACACTACTTTTACCCTTGTGCAATATTGCACAAACTTATATAATATAATATGTTTAAAAATAAGAAAATAATAAAACATATTTTGAAAAATTCATCTAATAACATCTATATAATAAGGCTAAATATAAAAAAAGGACAGAAAGTTTTGGGCTAGTCTAAAAAAAGGACACTAAGGTTTTTTTGTTTAAAAAAAGGGCACAAAGTTTCAAAAAACTCCACTGGGTTAGTTAGGGTTAAGGTTGGGTTAGGGTAGGGTTTAAAAAAACCACTTTCATTTTTCATTTGTATTTAAAAAAAAAACCACATTCATCTTTTACTTGTGTTTAAAAAACATCACTTAACTAATCAGATGTTTAAATAACCCCCCCCTCCCCGAACTAATCCTAACCCTAACTAACCTAGTGGAGTTTTTTGAAACTTTGTATCCTTTTTTTAAACAACAAAATCTTAGTGTCCTTTTTTTAAACTGACCCAAAACTTTGTGTCTTTTTTTTTATATTTAGCCATATAATAATGAAGATTCTAATTTCAATTTGGATGGTGTAAGAGTTGGGGGAGGGGGGGGGGGGGGTATCTCCTACATTTGCCCTCCTTGTTTTATTTATAAAAAAACTGAGAAAAAACCTAGACAAATGTGGTTTAGCATAATATATTGTATAGATTCCAAAATTTTAATTATTTTTTCAAAATTTTTGACTAATTTTCGTATTTAATAATTTTTGGAATTTTATTTTAATTTCCTAATTTTAAATCATTTTCTGTAACTTTTTATTGATTTATCGAGCTGGCACAAATTTTGGAACGATCTGGATCGTCAATCGAGCATGTGCTCGCTTGCTGAGTGGAATACGGTGCCAGGATGATGTGGTGACGTGGCGCGACATGAGACGTTGATCACGTGATGGGCTCGCCTGCTGAGTGAATTGGACATGTGTGACTAGGTGGCGACGTGGCGCAATCGGGAGCCTCGATTACGCATGTCTTCCCGCATCTGGAAGATCGGACGGTCGAAAATTGAGCAGAGGTGGTGACTGGGTGTGTGTACGTGTTAAGGTATGTGTAAATTCCTACTTTTGATTTCATTTCTCTATTTGAAAATGGAGAAAGGTGAGAGGTTTTACATTCTCTCTCCTATTTACATTATATATATATATATACACACACACACACACACACTTAGATTTTTTTTCCCGAAATGGGCCACCTTTTGAAACTAATTTTTAAAATAGACCACTTTCGAAACTAATTCTGAAGATAGATCAGTCCTTATTGGTTGTAGTTGCAAATTGCAGCCTATTCGATTGTGAGGCCGTATATGGGAACTGCGACCTCTTCAAAAAGTGTTTTTTTGCGGTCTTTGTTCATTTCATATTTGGGCTACAAAGATTTCAAGGCTTGGACAAAATTTGCTAAGTAAAAATATACTATATATAGGCTGCAGTTCTCAACTGCAGCCGCAGTCGAAGTTGGGAACTGCACCCTCTGTTATATTTATATATATATATATATATATATATATATATATATATATATATATTACTTAGGAAAAAACATTATTATAACAGAGGCTGCGGTTGGGAACTGCGGCCTCTGTTATATTTAGGCCGTAGTTAGGAACTGCGGCCTATAATTAACGTATTTTTATTAGAAAAATTTGCCTAAATCTCGAAGTCTCTCTAGCCCAGATATGAAATTAACTAACGTCACAGTTGGAAACTACAGCCTATGAAGACTGGTCTATCTTCAGAATTAGTTTCAAAAATGGTCTATTTTAAAAATTAGTTTCAAAAAGTGGCACATTTCGAGAAAAAACTCCCATTCCTTAGAATTTTTTCCCAAACTGTCCCACTTTTTGAAAGTTTTTCCCAAACCTCCCTAGTTTTTTTTTAATTCCCAAACAATCCCACTCGGTCTTTGAAAGACCGGGTTTAGTTAAAACTAACACGGTTTTTCGAAGACCGAGAGTTAGTCTTTGATTTTTCGAAGTCTAAAACTCGGTCTTTGAAAGACCGAGTTAGTTTTAACTAAACTCGGTCGTTCAAAGACCGAGTGTCGATTGGGGGGTTATTTCCAATCTGTTTCTTTCTTCTTCTTCTCTTTCTCTCCAATCTTACTTTTGGTTATCTCTTCTTACTCTCTCCGAAACCAAAAACCCTAGCTTCCCAAAATTGATCTCCTACCCACAAAATCTCATTGCAATCTAGATATATTTACTAATTCTTTCCTATATCACCTTCCACTTTCAAAACCCTAAACCCATTATTCGAAAGATCCATATTTTGGAATTGTGCTAAACTTGAAGAGGATAGCAATTTCAACTCTTCTACCCAAATATCTACGGCTATATCCTTGAATCTTGTGAAGGTATGATGAATATTGGCCTATTATTTTGTACATTTTCTATACATTTAGTTTGTGGGAAGATAATAACTCGTATGTTTGTATAAATATACGTAGGTATGGATTTGGAGATTCCTATTTGGGTATACTTTGGTGGTAAAATAATTCGTGATCCAAAGATCGGTCGCTGTGAGGTAGCAAACTGGCATGAGGTTACAATGTTCAATCATCAACCTGAAGTATTTGCCGTCAAAACGGGTGTACGCCTGGTGAATGGAGAAAGGAAGGATAGGAACTTGCACACTGTTAATTTGGGTGCTAAAACATGCACATGTATGAAATTTCAACTATTTCATATTCCATGTTCTCATGTATTGGCAGCTTGTGCATATCGTGCAATTGATCACAAGTCTTTTGTTGATAAATTTTACCTAGTTACTTCATTAGCACAAACATGAGATCCCCTCTTTCATCCAACTCTACATGAAGCATATTGGCCTACTATTGATGGACCACGACTCGTAGCTGATGCAAGTTTGTGACGTTCACGTCAAAGCCGGCCTAGATCTACGAGAATTCGCAACGACATGGATGTGAGAGATAGATCTAGCAGGGGTGCGGGGATGAAATGTTCCAAATGTGGTTTGGAAGGACACAACAAGTGGCGATGTACTAATAGAGGATCTCAAAATATATAATTGGATTATGTAATTTCGTATGTGTTTGTAATATTTAATTTGAACTATGTACTCGGTTTGTATGTGTTTAGTTTGAACTCTAGATGAAGCATATTGTTTAACTATGTACTCTTTGAAAGACCGAGTCTTGAATTTGATTGGAAAAAAAACTTACAGGTGCAAGACTCGGTCTTTCAAAGACTCGGACCGAGTCTAGTTATAATTATATCGTTCTTTCGAAAACCGACTGTGGAGTTCACTCTTTTCCAGAGAACATCTTGCTTTCTGGAAAAGAGTGTAATCAAAGCTCGGTTTTCGAAAGAACGAGCTCACTATAACTAGACTCGGTCTTTCAAAGACTGAGTCTTGAGGTTGATTGAAAAAAAGAACTTACAGGCACAAAACTCGGTCTTTGAAAAACCGAGTATGTTAATACTAAACTCGGTTTTTCAAAAACCGAGTCTAGACTTAAATTGCACAATTTAAGTTTAGAACATGCATTTCCCCTTTACATTCACTTCAAACAACCTCACATACAGTTTACAGTTAAAACTAACTCGGTCTTTCAAAGATCGAGTGTTAGACTTCGAAAAATTCAAGACTAACACTCGGTCTTTGAAAAACCGAGTTAGTTTTAACTAAACTCGGTATTTCAAAGACCGAGTGGGATTGTTTGGGAATTAAAAAAAACTATGGCGATTTGGAAAAAACTTTCAAAAAGTGGGACAGTTTGGGAAAAAATTCCATTCCTTAGGTGCAAAACTCAAACAGTTTACAGGATCCAAATTCCTGTCATTACTTACAATAATCCACAGTTTAATTAACTTTCTGTCAGGATTCTGACCTCGAGTAGATCTGGGTCTACCCATGAATGGGTTTTTTTGAGGAAGAGAAGAGATTGGAAGAGATTGGAAGGGGGAAGAAGAAGAAGAAATTAGAGAAGAAATTGAGATATTTTTCTTATTAGCTTCTAGAATCAATTACAGCCTCTATATATAGGCAAGGGAGGCGGTTACAATGCCAGATCATTTGGAATTTACATAAGCTACGCACTCTTCCGCCTTCCCGCCATTTCTCTCCTTCAATTACAATAAGTGCGTATAGCACGTAAACTACTGATACTCTGATATACTACTGATACTCTGCTACAGACTTCAACACCTTGAACCCATTCTAATTCTCTCTTCCATCTAACTGTGTGGTGATGCTGATGATGCGGTGGTCCTCTGGCGAAGCTCAGACGATCCCTGACAACTCCTCCCCTCTTATCAGCGAGCTTACCCCAAGCTCGAATGTTGGGAATTTTGTGCGCAATTCATCGATATCGACCCAGGATGCCTCCTCATTGCTGGACCCCTTCCACTTGATCAAGAGCTTAATTCCAACCCTGTTGTCCTTCTTGAACACTCGACGACCCAAAACTTCCTCTGGTTCTTCTTCTTCTGATTGTTTCACCCACCATCGTGGGAGCTCTTGTGAGATCTCTGGCAAATGAGCTCCGTGGCAGCGCTTTAGCTTAGAGACATGAAAAACTGGATGGATAGACACATTTTGGGGTAGTTCAAGCTTATAGGCTACCATCCCCACTCTTTCAATTACACGATAAGGCCCAAAGAACCTCGATGAAAGTTTCTGTGGTGTAGAACCCCGCACAGTGGTTTGTCGATACGGTTGCAACTTGAGTAGTACCATATCCTCTACTTCAAATTCTCTATCAGTTCTCCTCTTGTCAGCAAATCGTTTCATACGATTTTGAGCCACTGCCAAATTATCCTTCAACAATTTCAGCACTTCATCCCTCGTCATCAAACCCTCTTCCACTGTTTGAACAGCTGCCGTTCCTTGAACATAACGCAATAGTGTTGGAGGGGGCTGCCCATACACACCTTCGAATGGGGAAATTCCAGTGGAGACGTGCCAATTTGTGTTATACCAAAACTCCGCCCATCCCAAAAATTTACTCCAACTAATGGGTTGTTGCCCGCACAAACAGCGTAGATACATTTCTAAGGCCTTATTCACAATTTCTGTTTGCCCATCACTTTGTGGATGATACGCTGTCGAGTGCTTTAGCTTACACTGTTGTAGGGAGAAGAATTCTCTCCAAAATTTGCTCATGAAGATGGGATCACGGTCGCTCACAATTCCTCGGGGCATTCCATGAAGTCTATACACCTGATCAACGAAAACTTGGACGATGGATTATGCAGTATATGGGTGTGCTATACCAATGAAATGTGCATATTTCGTCAATCTATCAACTACTACCATAATTGCATTTTTTCCTCCACTCTTTGGCAGACCTTCAATGAAGTCTAATGAGATCTCCTCCCATATTCGCTCCGGAATTGGTAGGGGACTCAACAATCCCGCTGGGAATAAGGTCTCATGCTTGTTTCTTTGGCAAATGATGCATTCTCGTATCATCTTCTTCACATCCTTGGTGATCCCCTCCCATACAAAAGTCCTCCTTATTCGGTGGAGTGTTTTGTGAAACCCAGAATGACCTCCGCTGTTAGAAGAATGATGATCATTGAAGATCAATTCTCTTATTGTAGCTTCGGGGCTGATGAGTATTCTGCCATTATGGAACCATAGGCCATCGATTAGTTTGAACTTTCCTTCATCCAACTCCCCTCTACTTTGCTTCTCTCTAAGCTGTTGGAAATATGGATCTTGCTCAGCCATTCCCTTAATATCATCCAGCCACTGGGGAACTACAATCGTCAGCTCATTGTAAGTTCCCTGGTCCTCTCTTTTCCTCGACAAGCTGTCTGCAGCTGAATTCAACACCCCTTTCTTGTGCTCTACCTTGAATGTGAGTCCAAGCAGCTTCCAAAGCCATTTTTCTTGAATTTCCGTATTGATTTTCTGTTCTAAGATGTGTTTGATACTTTGCTGGTCAGTACGGATCACAAACTCACTCTCCAAGAGATATTGGCGCCATTTCTTCACTGCTTGTAGGATGGCGATCACTTCTTTCTCGTATGTAGATAGTACTAGCTGCCTTCCCTTTAATGCCTGGCTCATATACGAAATTGGGTTCTTATCTTGCATCAATACTGCCCCTATCCCTTCCTTCGACACGTCGGTCTCAACAACGAATATTTTGGAAAAATCAGGGGCTTGTAATACCGGCGTCGTGGTCATTGCTACGTTGAGAGCTTCAAATGCTCGGGCTGCTGACTCTGACCAACGAAACGCATTCTTCTTGAGGAGCTGTGTCAAGGGAGTAGCGATAATGCCATAGCTTCTTACAAACTTGCGATAGTACCCTGTCAACCCCAAGAATCCCCGTAATTCCTTCACCGTACGTGGCTCCGGCCACTCTTTCACTGAGCTAATCTTAGCTGGGTCTACCGCTATTCCCTCACGGCTGATGATGTGCCCCAAGTACCCTATTGCCGTTTGCCCAAAGCTGCACTTCGCTGCCTTCGCGACCAGTTGATGTTTTCTCAACACTGTGAGTACTTGCTCCAAGTGTTGCAGATGGTCTTCCCATGTGGAGTTGTAGATTAGGATATCGTCGAAGAATACTAAAACGAACTTCCTCAAGAACTCACCAAAAATAACATTCATGAGGTTTTGAAATGTCGACGGAGCATTGGTCAAGCCAAAGGGCATCACAACGAACTCAAAATGACCATGATGCGTTCTAAACGCTGTCTTGTGAATATCTTCCTGGTTAACTCTGATTTGGTGATATCCTGAGCGCAAATCAATTTTGGAGAAAAATTGAGCGCCATTCAATTCATCTAATAGCTCATCTACTAGTGGAATGGGGAATTTTGCCTTTACTGTTTGATTATTGAGAGCTCGATAATCCACACACATCCGCCATCCGCCATCAGCCTTCTTGACTAATATAACCGGAGAGGAGAAAGGGCTGCTGCTAGGTCGAACTAAACCCGCGTTCAACATCTCCTTCACTTGTTTCTCAATCTCAGCTTTGTGAAAATGAGGATGTCTATATGGCTTAAGGCACACGGGCTTCTGACCTTCTACTAACGGAATTCGATGATCGACATCTCTGTAGGGTGGTAAGCTCAACTCTGAGGTGAAAACTTTGGGGAACTGTTGTAATATGTTTTGGATTTCCATCGGCACTGAGGGTTTTACTGTGTATTCTTTTTCACCAACGTTTCTCATCTACAGCATGAATGCCTGGCATATACTAGTCCCTAAACTCCATAGTTCTGATGCTTCAATCATTTGGAGTTGGGGGTTCACAATACCTTGTAATTTCTTCTTCACTCCTTCCACACTAAACTCCATCGTTAATGAATTGAAGTCCATGGTAACTGGTCCTAGAGTGCGCAGCCAGTGTGCTCCAAGGACCATCTGTGCTGGACCAAGTGGAAGAAGTAGTATATCAGCCTTTAATTGGACTCCTTGAACTGAAAATTTCACATTCTCTACCCTTCCTTCGCTATGCATTACTTCACCATTAGCAACCGTCACTCTAGACTTGTACTCTCGATCAATGGGTAGATTTGCCTTCATTGCTATCTGCGAGTCCAAATAGTTGTGGGTGGATCCGGTGTCTATCAAGATGTGTACTTCCCTGTTGTCTATTCTCCCCTTCACTCTCATAGTATGGGGGTAAGCCTGGCTGCCCACTAATGCATAAAGAGAGATCTCAGGGTGAGTTTGGGTGTGCATAGGAGTTTGGAAGTCATATGAAGTTGGTACTGGTGGTGCAATGTAGTTGTTGGGAATGGGGTTTGTAGAGAGTGATGATCCTGGGGGTGGTTCTCCGGTTTGTATAGCATCGAATTCAGCCTCTTCTTCTCCTTCTTCTTCATCGCAGCATTCAAGATAGTAAAACTTCTGTGCCTTACAGTGATGCCCCTGAGTATACTTCTCGTCGCAATTGAAACACAACCCCTTCGCTCTTCTTTCCTTCATTTCTGGAATGCTCAATCTCCGAGGAAAAACATTAGCAGTAGAGGCAGTAGTGGTATTGGGGGTCGATGGGTTTGATGCTGCAGGATTGTGAAAACTTCTCTGGTTGGAATGTGCTGCAGGAGGAGTGGTTGAAGTGTTGCTTCGGGATGTGAATGGTATTCGATGGTTCTTCTTAAGGCATGAGATCTTCTCTTCATATCCCCTCGCCAATCCGATGGCTTCATTAACATTTTTGGGCCTCTGTGACTTCACGTCCCACCGTATTTCATCTCTTAATCCACTAATAAATGTACTCAGATAATGACCCTCAGTCCAGTCTTCTACAAAATTCGATATACGATCAAACTCAAGTATATAAGCTTCTAAATCTCCCTTTTGTTCATGTTTGGATAATATCCCACTATAATCGTGGAATTCTGTAGGCCCAAATCTCGTAAGGAGCTCCTCCAAGAACCGGGGCCAAGTGATGCTGTTGATTCTGGGTTTGATGTGTCGACGAAACCATTGAGCTGATCTTCCACGCAAATTCAGCGATGCATACTTCAATTTTTGCTCATCAGGAATCCCGTAGAATTCGAGGAATTGTTCTACCCCACAGATCCATTCCGTTGGATCCCCTTCTTGAAAGATTGGGAACTCCACCTTAAATGGAGTTCTAAATAATCCTCCCTGTTCATTCATTCCTGATACATTCATCATGGATGGGTTCATAGATGGGTTTAGAGATGTACCACTGAGTATCGGGTTTGGAAGAATAGGTTGATTGATGGGGCGACTGGCGAGTTGTTGCAGCATAACCACCATGGCATCTAATTGAGTGTTCATCTTCGACTCCATTGTTACGAAGCGCTCATTGATCCCCGTCGCGATTGATTCCACCCGTTCAGTGAGGTATCCGGTCTTCAGCTGCACTTCCACCATGTGGCTCTGGAGATCTGCTACGTCTCCTTCTAAGGTGGTGCTTCCCTCATCGCGTCCCTCTCCTTCGATTGGGTCTAGCTCTGATACCAGATTGTCAGGATTCTGACCTCGAGTAGATCTGGGTCTACCCATGAATGGGTTTTTTTGAGGAAGAGAAGAGATTGGAAGAGATTGGAAGGGGGAAGAAGAAGAAGAAATTAGAGAAGAAATTGAGATATTTTTCTTATTAGCTTCTAGAATCAATTACAGCCTTTATATATAGGCAAGGGAGGCGGTTACAATGCCAGATCATTTGGAATTTACATAAGCTACGCACTCTTCCGCCTTCCCGCCATTTCTCTCCTTCAATTACAATAAGTGCGTATAGCACGTAAACTACTGATACTCTGATATACTACTGATACTCTGCTACAGACTTCAACACCTTGAACCCATTCTAATTCTCTCTTCCATCTAACTGTGTGGTGATGCTGATGATGCGGTGGTCCTCCGGCGAAGCTCAGGCGATCCCTGACACTTTCCTCTACCCGGTAGTTTTAAACTGCCGATTATATGTAACAATTTTTTATTAAATGATGACTTCAACCCTATCCCCTTCTTTCTTTATGTTTCCTTCTTCTTCTTCATATTTCGTCCATAAACCCATTAAATTATACTTCCCTGATTTTTCATAAAATTTGTCCAAAATTTTCTCCTTTAAACTCTAATGCATTAGACTCTTAATTAATTCTACTTTTCGTAAAATTTCACTAGTTTATTCTCATTTCCTTCTTTCTCTTGGGTTCGGATAAGGTCTGATATATAAAATATAATCTAATTCTATATAGATTAGATGTTTGTCATTAGGGCTGCAAACGAATCGAGCTATTCGGCTCGAGCTCGGTCAAAGCTCAGTCAAAGCTCGGCTCGAACTGAGCTCGAGCCGAGCTCGAGCTCAAAACCGAGCTCGTTTCGTAAACGAGTCGAGCTCGAGCTTGATTTTTTTTTTAGACTAAGCTCGCGAGCTATTTGGCTCGAATATGGTCAAAACTTGGTCAAAGCTCGGCTCAAACCGAGCTCAAGCCGAGCTCGAACTCAAAATTAAGCTCGTTTAGTAAACGAGCCGAGCTCGAACCTGAAGGTATTCGGCTCGGTTCTGCTCGATTGCAGCCTTATTTGTCATGTGTGCATCAATCATTTTAAAAGTTGTGTGACATCAATCTCCCCAAAAATGGGGGCTTCAAACTTTGAAAAATAATTGCTTTCGACATTGGAATTAGAAAGAAAACACCAAATCTGGAGATCTAATTCCAATTGTCTTTACTTTCCAGCTGGCCTTATTAACCTACTTCGTCAACCATTTGATTTCTCACAAAAGTACTTGTTGTTAGATTTTGTATATGAATTATTATCATGGTTAAAGATCCATTGTGAATTTACGATGGTGCTTGTTAAACTTTATCTGGAAATCATTATGATAGTTAAAGACAAAAATATTTCATGATAGTCAGCTTCCTTCCCTAAAATTCTAGAAATTTGAATTGCATCTAGAAATAAAAAATCATGCTAAGTTAACGAGAGAGATGGAAAGAAAAGATGAATGGATATTATTGGGTAGAAATAAAATCTCAGTCGTATATCTAATATACGGCTAACACCCCATCTCAAACTCACGGTGGATCAATCACTGTGAGTTTGCTCTCTAAGTATCGAAATCTCTGGAGTGTGGAATTTCGTAAAGAAGTCGATTGTCTGCTCTGAAGAATTCAAAGAATGAAGTGAAATGATCTCTGCCTCAAAAAGCTCACGTACGAAGTGGTAATATGTATAGAACTCCAGTTGTCATTATGAAGATGAATGACTCCTGTAAAGGTGACACTGATATTTGATAATAGTTACCAAACATGAACAATCTCTTTAGTAGTGACTGTCACCGCTCTGTACTCGGCCTCTATGGAAGAACATGCAACAACTGCATGTTTCATGCTTCAGCATGAGATCAAAAAATCACCAAGAAAGTGATAAAAACATGTGGTAGACCGTCTGGTAGTAGGATCCCCTGCACAATCTAAGTTATAATATGCACTAAGCTCCAGTCTAGATATAAAGGGTATGAATAATGAGCGAGTAAAACTAGTAGGGCTGGGCTCGGTACGGTACCGAACTTTTTGACATTGTACCATTACCATACCAAACTAGTTCGGTTTGAAAATATGCAAACTGTTACCAACCAAAAAGTTTGGTATACCGAGACTTCGGTATACCGACTACTTCGGTTGGTACGGTTTGGTATTGGTGTTATACCAAATATTACCCAACAAATACCTTAGCAAATATCAGTACCAATAAAAATAACAAGTTAACAATATCACACAACTACCGAAACAAAAACAGAATAGACCACAAATCCATTTTCATTCCAAAAGCAAATAGAGAACAATAGCATAAGCATAAACTTCATAAAAGTCGCAAATGGATAACATCAGTAGCCCCTACTTTACAGGATGGCTCATTTCGGTATGATCGGCCACCCCTACTTTACAGGATGGAGAAGGTGAAAATTGGGAATGCAAAGAGTAGGGCAAAGGTCCTGGGGGCTCTGTTTTGTATCAATGGAGCTCTTCTCTTAACCTTCTGGAAAGGGCATATTTTCAGATGACTTGTTAAAGATCCCTTGATTGTCGTCCATGGCAAAAGTTTAGGTCATGAATTACGACATAACAACAATGAGGATTGGATCAAAGGCACGGTTCTTATACTAACCAGCTATGTTGCATTCAGTGCATGGCTTATTCTGCAGGTTAGCTTCAGATTCATTAAATCCTTCATGCTTCATAAAGATGTCAATTCCCTATTCCACATTCACGTGCACTACGGATGTGTAATGCAAAGATCTATTCAATGCAGGCAATGGTTTATGAGGTTTATCCAGCAAGGTTATCAACAAACCCCTTGATGTGCATTTTTGCAACATTGTAGTCATCTGTACTTGCACTTGTATTTGAAGGGAACAAATCTTCTTGGAAATTGTATTGGAATGTACAGCTTATAACAATCATCTATTGTGTAAGACCTTGTCCTAACAATCATCTATTATTCGGTACGGTACGGTAAAATACCGACTGAACCATATTCATACCGAAACCGAACCGGATTTTAGAACTCGGTACGGTTGTACCGTACCATACTTTTGGTAACCGAATTTTTTGGTACCGAATCGATTGGTTTGGTTGGAAAACCGATCAGTTGGCTCATTTCGGTATGATCGGCCACCCCTAAGTAAAGTGTCCCGAAGATATATATGAGGATCCGAAGAAGAGCACTATAGTGAACTGATCGAGAAGCTGAGACAAGCTGGCTGACACTATGTATGAGCGATATTGGGTCTGGTCATGCATAAATAGACAAGCTATCAAACAATCTGCTTTTATCTAGTGTGATCGGGGAGGAACTCACCATCTGTGGAATGAAACTTCACATGAAACTCTAAGGGGGTATCAGCTGATCGACTATTTGATAAAGTTGCAGTGAAAATAATATCTAATGTGCATTTCTGCTAAGAAATGAGTATCACCGGAGGAGCCTAGGTAATCTCTAAACATAGCAAATAACATAGTCTGCTAAGATCCTTCATACGAAACTATCGATGAATGTATCTCTGAGTGGATGCAATGCTTGCCGAGTCGTCCCCTGCAATAATAATATTATCAACATATAGCAATAGAAGTACCCTTCCCTGCGGTGATGATCGCATAAATATAGAATGGTTTTGTGAGCTCTGACTGAAACCCACATGACACGTCGATATATATTAGATGACTGTGCAATGGGATATCTTCCTCCAATTGAAATCCATTTACAATTTAGTTGTTGGAAGTATTTGTAACTCCTATTTTCCGTATTTGTATTTTTATACTGTATTTTGCCCCATTGTACTCTTTTATCCATTTGAGATCCTGTATTTTGTTTCCGTTCGAATAAAATCATTAATTTGTTTTCGACCCAATTTTTTGTGCCTTTGTCTAATTCAATTGTGTGTGCTCTTGTGTCATTCTTCATGGAGAATAAGCTGTTCTATGTCATTCATCTCTTTATTCCCCATTTTAATATATTTTGACTAATTCCCTAGTTGGATCCCTCTCAAATCCAATACCCTAATACCCGTTAACCCAAAACCCATACTATTTAAACCCTAAACTACCCTAACCCTAACCCTAACCCCCGTAAACTGTGCTACCCTAACAACCCCGCCACTCATCCTTCTTCTTCCCCTTCCGTTTCCTTCTTCTTCTCCATACATTCGAACCTAATCCCTTCACTGTCGCCACTACCCTGCCACCCCCGACCACCTCTAACCTCTCTCGTCAGCGTCCCCATTCCCCTTCAGTCTTCGTCATCTCCACAGGACCACCATCGTCACCACCTCCACCATTAACCCACCCCGCCATCTCCATCACCTTTGCCCTCGACGCCATTAACCAATCATCCCTGTCTCCTCCCTATCTTCGCCACTCCCGTGCGTCGTGACCCATTTTAGCCGACGCACTGCAGCGGGCTTGTGCACCCTCTCCCCTCCGCTGCTGCACCTCCGCGACGCCCTGCCTCGCCATCCCCAGCGCTGCCATCCCGCGCCATTCCGCTCCTCCCGAGCACCAGCAGACGATAACAACACTCCAGTCTCGCCGCCTGTGCTCCTCCACCCTAGCACCCTCTTCCGTCGTCCGCCACCCTACTGTGACGCGCCGCCGCGACCCACCTCGTCGCGACCTCAACCAGCAAGCACTAGCACCCCGACTGCCTCCATTCTCCCTCATCTCCATGGTCGACGTGGCAGCTCCCGTCGACAGCCCCCCCTGCGGTGCTCTCCCCCAGTCGCGCCCCTAGTCGTTGCCGCCATGGCCGCCGCCCCTGCCGTCCTCCGCTGTCTCCACTTCGTCGCTAGCCGCCGCTGATCCTCTCTCTCTCGTGCTTTGTTTTGAAGGGGGGAAGAAGAGAAGCAGCGGTTAGGTTGGGAGTTGATCTTAACCGTTGGATCTTCCCAAATTTGTGACCTGATCAGATCAGATCATCACCATCCATCTCAGCCATCGGATTCAATCAAGATTGCGATCTGATCTGATCTGATCTCTTCAACCAGATCAGATCTCAGCCATCCATCTGATCGTGATCATCAGCTCAAATCGAAGCAGATCCAACCGTCCGATCGTCTTGATCTTAATCTTCCATCAAGATCCGCTCCGGATCCGATCTTGTGTGGGTGTTTGTACGTGTCCGTGCTAGTGCCTCGTCTCTCGGGATTCTCATCCTGTATTGGTTCGTTTTCGGATTCTCCGTCATTAAGGCAAGTATTCATCTTGTACATATTTTTGTTCTAGTACAAGCGTTCATTTGAAAATACTGCAAATAGTTAGAAATTGTGACTCCTCCTTGACTCGTCGTTGTTGATCAAATATTAACCCTCATCAAGTTCATAATCTTAAGAGTCACAATAATTTTATTGTATTATATTACAACTATTTTGACTCATTTTATTCCCTGAACACATGAAATTAAGGAACCCTAAATTTGTAGATGAATGCCATATCTTGTATATGATGAACTTACAGCCTTTAGAGTCAAGAAATAAATATTACTTGCTGTTTTGACAACCATTACCCCATATTTATATCACACATTAATTTAGACGCCTAATAACCAATTTTCATGCAACCTATACATGTAAGACATTTCCATATGTTGCTGTTCTGGACCTTGCTATGATATTTTGACCCCTTTAACATCAGAATCTGAACCTAAGCCCTGAACAGTAAATGTAGCTCTAGATGTCTAGATGTCGATAGCCTCCGGAATTTTTGAATTCGGAGTTACGGTCTAGGAGTTATCGTAGTTTTACTGCAGCTGTATCGGTAGATGCAGATTCGCAAAGGTACTGCACACCTTTAGTTTGCGAATTGATTTATGTATGTTAACAGTAAGCGTTTGACTCGAAATTTTATATGCTGTTTCTGGACACCCCAGAGAACCTTCCCAAATTTTCTTAGAATTAAGTAATAATATTTTAACACTGTTTCACCTGTATGAAGTCAAATACACAAATTCTGCCTGAACACATTAGTAGTGTAGTTCGCTGTTTTGACACATTACCATGACATTCTTGTACCTTAATTATATGCATTGAAACCGGGCAGGAATCTAGTTTCTAGATCTCCTGACAGATCCACTTTTGCTATCTCTTAGCAACGGGAATCACAGTTTTGGTGCAGCAACGTCGTGCTGTCCAGATTTGAGATTTTCGTTGTTCGTGTTATTCTTATTCACGTCGACCCTCGAATATGCCGTATAAATATTTCAGACTTTTCCCATGTCCATGACTATGATTTCTTGACTTTTTTCACATATTTTTATGCTTGCTTGATAAAAATTAATAAATGTAATAAGCCTGGATTTAAGGAAAAGACCATAGTAGTGGGCAATATAGGTAAGTGTACTCGGAAGGGGGCCATGTTTCCCATAATTTTATGTTAAATGGAACTAAGTGCTACGTCATGGGTGACGGGGGCCACCTCTAGAGCCCATTATAAGATTACATGATATATATTTGCGATCACATGGAACTAAGTGCCACGTAGAACTAAGTGCCACGTCATGAATGACGGGGGCCACCTCTAGAGCCTACGGGGGCCACCTCTAGAGCCCATGGTTTGATCACTTACTTGATACTTGATACCTGAGTACGCCGCCCTATAAACTCTATTACTAGGCCTAAACGAAATTGTGTTGACTGTAGCAACCATGTAGTAAAAGTATGGATACATGAAGTGCTACCTAGATAGTAATAACTACAAGACTTGAATATGATACATGCTTACACGATACTTGACTACATGATACATGAAACTTGATACCTGAAACTTGAACTCGATACTTGTTCACTTGTTACTTGATACTCGACAACTTGTTATTTGAGACTCAGCACTTGAACATAATACTTGACACTAGACTTGACACTTGTTACTTGACACTAGACTTGATGCCTGCCACTTGAGGTTAGATACCCTACGTGTTCACTTGTCACCTGCTTCACCATTAGTACTTGTTATCCAGCCTGTTTACATGAGTTGTCCCTCTTGCTAGCTAGTTCTTGATTTTCATTACTTGTTGAAATCCTATTATATTCTTGATTCAAATTCTTGTTCCTCATTACTTGTACTCATTTTTACTATTTGTGGCCCTAACTTGCACTAAGGACATTTTCTCTTGTTTTCTCTATCTTTCCCTTTTTATATTTATTAAGCAGACTTTGGAGACGAACTACCTACTGGAATCGGTAAGCAGACATTCTAAGCCTTACTTGGGAAAAGCTTTCTTTAATCATTTCGTTTTGTAATTGAGTTATTTCATTTGTTGTTGCTTAAGACTTGTAACGGGCTTATGTTCCCAAGTTTTATATTTGATCCAGACTTGAAAACTATTTGATATTATTATTTGTTTTCAATTGTTTTCTGTTGCTTAATGAATTATTCATGCATGCTTGGTTATATATAAACCTTGTTATATTCTTGTTATGATGCTGAGTCGATCCTACAGCTTATGGATGATATTAAAATCATTCGCTGGGCTTCATCACGCGCTCGTATTCCATATTTTTGAGAAGCGGGACGTGACAGTATTGTTTAAATCCCCACCCTCTCTCCCCTTCTCCTTAGATTAAGGGAGCACATGAGTGGGAATGTTGAGAGGGATTAGATAGAGAGATATAGTGAGATGAAGAAAGAGATAACATTTATACAATATATTATGCTAAACTACTTGTGTCTAGAATTTTCTCCTTTTTACTTCAAAAAAAAAAAACAAATGTAGGAGACAACTCCCCACTCTTGCTCTATCTAAATTTTGAATTGCAATCATATCTCTTAATCAAACCTCAAAAATCATGCAATAATGTATAGATGCTATTAGATGAATTTTTCAAAAATAGTTTTATTATTTTCTCATTTTAAAAATTTATGTGTCATATTGTACAAAGTTATACTATTTATACAATATATTATGCTAAGACCACATTTGATCCAAAGGTCTTTTTAATCATTTTATTTTTAATTTTTTTTAAAAAGTGCAAATGTAGGAGGTAACTAGCATTGTCACAAAAATCTGAAATATGGAACCGATCAAGACATGACATTAAACCGGAATCGACATGGTCTATTGCTGGTAGGGTATGGGTCTTAAAATAGGAGTCGTTCATAATTTCAGATCGGGTCTGGGTTTGCTAAAAATGGACCCGACCCGTACCCGGACATGGAGTTGGTCTACTGCGGGTAGGGTCGGGCCCTAAAATAGGAGCCTTCATATTTTCGGGTCGGGCCTGATTCATCTCAAAAAGTACTCAACCAGGACCAGGACAAAAAAATAAATAATCCTAACCTCCTAATTAAACCAAAAAAAAAAGAGGAGAAGATCCTATCCGACACCACCCGCTTACCTGGACTCGATGGGTAGTATTTTTTTAACAGGGCCCGTACCCAGTTCTCACGGGTTTGGTTTGGTTCTAATATTTGCACCAGTGGAGAAGCAGGTTCGGGTTCGGTAGTGCAGGACCCGACCCAACCGACTCGATAACTGTACTATAGGTAAACCTCCCACTTGCTTTTTATCCTTACAAATTTTAAACTAGAATCATATCCGTTAATCAATTCTAAAAATATTGCAATATTGTATACATGTCATTATATGAATTGTTCAACAAACAAAAGCTTTGTTATTTTCTCATTTTCGAAAATTCTATGCAACATTGCACATGATTATACTAGTATGTTTTATTTAAGCGATTGCCAAATTCATCATTTAATAATTCACAATACACAGTTAGCAACTTCAAACTGATGGTGTGAAGAAAAATTAACGAATTGGGGGTATATTGTTTAAGCAATAACATATATATATATATATATATATATATATATATATATATATATATATATATAGTAAGTCTATTAAGAGCTGGGGAGCTGAAATCCTTATCGGGAGCTGGGGTTTTCAGCCATTCGATCACGATTGATCGCAATCGAACGGCTCAGATTTGATCCCGCTTATCTTCAGAATGTTGAGGGGTAAAAGGTGCAAAATCGAAAAACCCTAACTCTCTTTCTTTCTCACGACGACCTCCTCTCCTGCTGTCTCTTTCTTCATCGAGAAAAACCCTACTTCGATGCCTCTCCCTCCTGCTGTGTCTCCGAATCTTCGTCGAAACACAAATCTTCGAATTGGCTCTTTCTCCTCGACGACAAACCGTTCTCAGCCTCTCTTTGGGGAGAAACCCAAATCGATGTTAGGGTTTCGATTTCTAGTCACAGTGGATTCTGCCTCTCTCTCGACGACAAACCCAAATCGCGATTAGGGTTTCGATTTCTTCTCTCAGTGGGTTCTCTCTCTCTCTGCGACGAAAAATCCAAATCGCGATTAGGGTTTCGATTTCTACCCAAATCGATGTTAGGATTTCGATTTCTACTCTCATTGGGTTCTGCCTCTCTCTTGACGACAAACCCAAATCGCGATTAGGGTTTTGATTTCTTCTATCAGTGGGATCTTTCTCTCTCTGCGACGAAAAACCCAAATCGCGATTAGGGTTTTGATTTCTACTAAAATCAATGTTAGGGTTTCGATTTCTACTAAAATCAATGTTAAGGTTTCGATTTCTACTCTTAGTGGGTTCTGCCTCTCTCTCGACGATAAACCCAAATCGCAATTAGGGTTTCGATTTCTTCTCTCAGTGGGTTCTCTCTCTCTCTGCGACGAAAAACCCAAATTGCGATTAGGGTTTCGATTTTTACTCTCAGTAGGGTTCTCTCTCTCTTCGACGACCCAAATCGAAAACCCAAATCACGTGAGATCTGTCTTCAAATTGGGGGCATTTTGTGGATATCGAAACCCCTTAGCGCGGTGGGTTTGGTTGACGCTTGATGCCCTCTGTCCTTGACTGCCATTACAGGCTCAGATTTCAGAGGGAAGTGTTTGATTCTCATACATGCTTTTTATGATTTCTGTTCAATTTCTTGCATTTTCTTTTGGTTGTGTGTGTAGGCAATGATGAGATTCATATTGATATAAGTTGGTTATTTATATTTGGGGATTGAAATTATTGTTTTGAAGCATATTTGGTTGTGTGCCATGATAATTATGCAAAGTTGAATAAAGTTCGGGGAATGAGCGGGAGAGAAGATGGGGAAGAAATGAATGAATGTTGTGGAATCCCCAATGCCCTCAACACTTACCTTAACACTTACCTTACATTTAAGTGATCTGAGTCCAGCCCAATTCATGTGATTTTTGGCCAGCGATAACACACAATGATTGAACGTATTACTATATTTTTGTAACTCACATTGGATGCGTATGATCTGGATACTCATTTAAGCCTTTTGGGCTTTGATTCTCTCCTTCGGTGTGTTGGTGTAGGTAGTGATGCGAAACACTTTATGATCTAAATAATTTTTTCAGCTTGTTGTATTTATGCTTGATTATTTATCCGTCATATTCTAGTTGGCACGACACCCCAATTCAGCCCTAGTGAGAATAGTGTGTTTTGAGCCTATTGGTTTTTTTTTACTCTATATATATACATGAGTAAGTCTATTATGAGATGGTGAGAAGAGGCCCTTATCGTGTGCAAAAGTTCTCAGCCGTAGGATCTCTTATCGATGGCTGGGATATATTCCGCCTAAATACTGAGATTTGCCTTAGTGTTGGAGAACATTTACAGGGATTTCACTACACATTCAACCCTTTCTTTCCTACATCCCGACGTCTCTTTCAATATTTTGTGTTCTAAGCCTACTATATTTTTTAAATAAAAATTTTGTTGTTTCCAGGCTGATTGAGCTCTGTTTAATTTTTATTTCAGGTTGAAGTGCTTCTTGGAGCTACTCACTACTCGACACCAGTTGACATTTGGTCTATTGCTTGTATATTTGGTATGTAGTTTCGTCTCCTTTCGGTTCCAATCAGTTCAGCAGTAGTAGTAGTAGTAGTAGAGAAGTTTATAATGTTTCTTACTTTGTTTTGAATACTAAATTATTTTAGCTGAATTGGTTACAACACAACCACTGTTTGCTGGGGACTCTGAGCTGCAACAACTCTTTCACATTTTCAGGTTTTCGTGCAGTTTCTTTCGTTACTTTCCGGTTCCTTTTCGTATTGTTTTTTTTTTTGGCTGACTGATTAGTAGGGTTAATGGGGACATTTTTGACTCGGTGATTACATTTTATGTTAAGAACTGGCAAACTTATGGAAATTCCCTGTTGATCATATGAAAATGACACTAAACTTAAAAGAAATTTGATACGAAAACATGTATTTGATCAGTAAGAAAACATAATATAGTGAATATATTTATGAGGCTGATAAGTAATTTTCGCCATGTTTTGTCATGCAGGTGCCATACATAAAACAGAGCACAAATGTGGAGAAGAATGCCCGGCTTCTGCACAAATAGAGAGCAGAAACAGAAATGTTGATACTAAGTCAAATTCTTTCAATATTGATTTGTTAGTTCTAGCTGAGTTCGCTCAAGGCTTTACTTATTTTATGTAAAATCTGTAGAGTTAAGGGGGCAATGTATCAAATGTTAGAAGTCGTGGTAGTTCAAGCTTTCTCATTCTTTAAGATTATATGGAGTATGCCTGAGCACTTGTACTTATAGCTACATAATTGAATTTTTACCTCTGAGTTATGAGCTTTAGAGATTTTATATTGAGAAAATTACTGCTAAGAATTACTTTTTGAGTTGCTTTCTGTTCGAAGTGCCTATTCTGCTGGGAGTGCCAGATCAAGAACCAATCTACTTCTGCGTGTTATTATGCATCCTGTATTGAAAGTATACTAGTGAAGAAGTGATGACTACCGGAAGATGTTTTCTGTCGACGCATTTGAATTCACAAAAGTGATGAATTTATTTGTATCAATGCATTTGAAGTTGATCGAACAAAGTTATGTAACTGGCCTTCATTGGGCTACCTTTTCTGTGAAGGCCAACTCTTGTATCATGTTTAGAGGAGATAGAAAGATGGTTTGTTTAACATTGTTTTCTGAGAGAACCTTTGCTACCATTGTTCTTGATCTCTTTGAATGTGTTTTCTACAAATGCTACATTGTTGTTCCGACATGACCTGGCTCTGCGAGTGTGAGACTATTGGAGGCAAACTATTCCCAACCTGCGACTACTTAAAAGGCGAAATGTAGTGCAGGATGTTCCAACCTGCAACTACTAATTGGATGCTATAAACTTGAAACATGAAATATTTTGAGCCATTGCGCACACCAGAATTCATGCAATTCGCTGACTGTTAGGTTATCCATACGTAAATACCAGGTTTCTCACAGTTATAGTCATCAAAACAGTAGTTATCTGAATGCACAACAATGTAAACATCTAATTTAGCAATTTCGAATGAGAAAAAGAACGAAGATAGCATCAAAAGCAGGCAAAAGCACCCGGAAACATATATATTTAAAAGCTATCATAAACACACAAAAACACTTCAAGGTATAATGGGAGGGGAGGCACCTTTTGCAACACAATTGGATTATAGAGAAATACAAAGATTATAGAAGGTGCTAGGCACATTGAAGTATATCTTCGTTCCCTATTTTTCCACTGCAATACTACCAAAACCTTTTCTCAATATTTCGTTTAAATGATGAACTGATGTTGCAGTTGCAGAACAGTATGTAAAAAAATAATGAAATAATAATTCAAACATTACATGATAACAGTATGCAGAGACGTCATTGTTTAAACACAACAGCACAATAATTGGAAAACAGTAGTTTTGGAGCGAAACAAACAATATTACACCGTTAATAAAATCGCTCCGCAGTGGAAACGGGCGAAGGAAGACGACGATGACAGTGATGCCATCTCCACTTCAGCGCTGAGCAGCTTCAGTGGCGAGTCTCTCGGAACACATGGCAGGCTCCTTTACAGTGTCTCTGATGAGTGACACCACCTCCTCGTCGCTCATCACATCCCACAGACCATCACTAGCCATCACCTGCAACGAAAAGGAGGCATGAATGATTATTAAACTCACTTGTACCTAATCATAATGGTTTAAAAGGTGTAAATCCATTAGTCAGGATGGGGTCAGGCGAGTTCGAACATGCACTTGGACCAATGCCCTGACATTTCAACGACCTACCTAGCCCAGCTAAACGGTTTACAGTTTTCCAAACCACTCCTCCCAGTTTTACACAAACAAGCTTAAAGCAACTGTTGGTCTCTAAAAATTTTATGGAAAATCAGAATATGCTTATGATGAAAAAACAGAATTACAGGGACCAAATGAGACCATCAATCAAAGTCTACAATTTTAAGCTATTAATCATCATAACTTGGACCTTCACTTAGAAACTTGGAGCTTTGGGTCATCATACCAACAGACCTGGAGCTTTGGGTCTTCATGAAGCTTTGGGGGGGTCTTCACTTAGAAACTCCGTCGTCTCACCAAACAGATCACTGCAAATAATAATGAGGGCTATAGAGCAACCAAGCAAAGCTCCTATGATCACCATTTTATATATTTTTTTTGAAACGAAACACAGAAGGAACTTTGAAGTTTCAACCCACCCAAATGGCTTAGAAATGAGATGGTTTGTTCATGCCCCTGTGCACTATACATGTCTATTTATATCACTCCCTACGCCATAAACTGGATTAATATCAATAATACCCATTTTTCAAATATCTCAAATAAAATATGGATGTATCAACTATATCTTCAATGTAGATAAGAACATGTTAATTTATTCAGCTACATTATCTATTACTAATTTCTAAGTGGAAAATTAATTCGAAATTAACGTGGATTAGAAATTAATTTGTGACTTTTCTCATTTGGTCAGTTCACCCAGTGAATATTCTCAGGACTCAGATAAAACTAGAAAGTATTAATTGTACACAAGAATTAAAATCCTTTTTGTTTTAGGTACTTTACCTATTACCAATTGAGAAGTATAAAAAAATTAATTCAAACTTACTGTGGATTAGAAATCAATTTGTCAACCATTAACCAAGTAAAAGACTCCAGTTAAAATATGACCCAACAGAAAAGAGAAACCTTTAAGAAGAGAGGGCAAAGAAGCTTTATGCATACCTTGACTAGAACTTTTGATTTCCCCACAACTTTGACTACTTCACCAACATATGATCTAGGCTCTTGAAGTAGTTGCAATTCCTCCTGCAGCATTCTTACTACAATTATGTATAAAATTGCAATAAGTTACAATAATGAGAGAAGAATAAATGCACAGCGAAAGAAAAAAAAAGTACTGAGTTAGAAGTTACGATAATTAGAAGTAATCGTAGACTCAGACTCCATTCTACATAGAAAAATATAATAAACATAAAAAAAAGCTACAACTTAAGAAACTAAAGATACTAAACTAGGTTGGAAGTGCACACTCATCGAATTGGATAACCATCAATGATACTTATATAGATGTTATTGAACTAATTTCCTATTCATACATATTTTCAACTAATTTCCTATTCAACTAATTTCCTATGTGTTCAATTGGCAAGCACCAATTCATTAATTGAGAATTTATTGCTGATGCTTATGTGACACCAATAATTGTCTATTCATACACATAGCTTTCAGCTATATTCTAAACCATCAAGATGTTACAAAATCACCAAACTTATCATTGTTTTTTTTCTTTTTCTAAAGACATATATACATAAGGTTGCTAGAAATAGGAAGACAAAACTACCAATAAATAATCAACCACACAAAAATTGTCTCATACAATAACAGCAGTACTGCTCCATAAACCTACAGCTCATCCCAAAATAATTGTACTATCTCAAACAGAATTGGTTGGTTAGCAGCAATCAATTAATGAGGAATTTATTGCCCATGTTTTACATGACACCAATCGTATATTCATACCATTGAAAATCGAGCTGAAAGAGATGGTATGAATATACACCAATTGTATATTCATACCATTGACAATAGAGCTAAAAGAGATGGTACGAATATACAATTTCTGTCATGTAAAACATGGGCAATATAGCTGAAAGGCATATATACAATTGATAGCAATGTGAACATACGCCTGTTTCCCTGCAGGCTATAAAAGGAGCCTCATACATGCTACTACACTCAGGCGAACACACATAGCCAAATTATGATGTTATTCAACTAATTTTCTGTTCATACATATTTTCCGAAATAAAAATCTAACAATAAACATGAACGATTATAAACGAAATGTAATTTGAGATATGAGATTACCTAATAAGAATGATTGGGGCAAGGGTTTCTCTTCGAATCGCTCAGGAATCGAAACCCTAATCGCGATTTGGGTTTGTCGTCGAAGAGAGAGAGAGAGAGAGAGAACCCTACTGAGAGTAGAAATCGAAACCCTAATCGCAATTTGGGTTTGTCGTCGAGAGAGAGGCGAAACCCACTGAGAGTAGAAATCGAAACCCTAACATCGATTTGGGTTTCTCTTCGAAGAGAGGCCGAGAATGGTTTGTCATCGAGGAGAGAGAGCCGATTCGATGATTTGGGTTTCGACGAAGAGTCGGAGACAGAGCAGGAGGGAGAAGTGTCGAAGTAGGGTTTTGCTCGACGAAGAAAGAGACAGCGGGAGGGAGAGGAGGTCGATTGATCGTGAGAAAGAAAGAGAGATAGGAGTTTTCGATTTTGCCCCTTTTACCCCTCAATATTCTGAAGAAAAGCAGGATCAAATCTGAGCCATTCGATCGCGAGGCTGAAAACCCCAGCTCCCGATAAGGATTTCAGCTCCCCAGCTCTTAATAGACATACTATATATATATATATATATAGTATGTCTATTAAGAGCTGGGGAGCTGAAATCCTTATCGGGAGCTGGGGTTTTCAGCCTCGCGATCGAATGGCTCAGAATGATATATATATATATATATATATATATATATATATATATATATATATATCATTCTTTAATCCGAATGGCATAACATTCCATTCATAATGCCCAAAAGGAACAGTAAAAGCTATTTTGTATCTGTCATTTTCATTGATCTATATTTTCCAATATCCTGATTTTAAACAAAAATTTGAAAATATTTTTACATTATAAATATGATTTAATAAATCCCTTTGATTAGAAATTGGATATCCAATTCATTTAAGAACCTTATTGAGGGGCTTATAATTAATAATCTCTTTGATTAGGGGAAGTGGGAGGTGGAGTGTGGAGGTGGTGAAAGACTCATCATGAGTCAAGATTCCATGTTCAAACCCTAACCCTATTTCTCTTTCCCTCCTTCTTTTCCCTCTTAAAGCTTGGCCGGATTTGGGCTTGTGCATGTGCACAAGTCATTTTTTTTTGTTACATGTCATGGTACACTACAAATGTTGAGTTAAACTAGGATTAACTCGGGTTTAATCGGGTCTAGTTGAAGCTTATGAGTCAAATCCATACTAAAAGCTTCAAAAAGAAAAATAAATAAATAACTATAGCATTTTAGTGCTTAACAAACATACATATATTCATATGAAAATTCGTGTTGTTACATCACTCCCTCCTTAGAATAGTGCTGTCTTCAGAACTACGCTTAGTTGGAAAGCAAACAAGTGTTAATTAAATAACTCAAGAAATACATTTTCTCATACAGGGTTCACAATCCCCAGCTGCACAAGCCATCATCATGACAACTACGAGAAGTTCATCGTCCTTCGAATATCGACTCTCGTCTAGAAATACTGGAGATTAATCCCACTCCACAGAATATTCTGGGGCTTATTTCATCTCTCGTCCGGAATACTGAGAAATATCTCACTCCGTGGATCATTCTGGAGCCTCCCTACTCACGACCGTTCTTGCTTCATCATATCTCCCTGTTTTAAATCTTGAAATTCCATTGTCCTTTCTTCTTGTAAGTCTGGGGGAAAATAATGCTGCTTAAAGTTGTCCAGAATGTCCTCCCCATTCTATGGGTCCTCTTCCCATTCTTCATTTCACAGATTTCCTCCATTGCCTTCCTTGGTACCTCACGAATGCTAGTCTCAACACTGAGTTTCGGTGCGGCTTTGTCGTTCTTCCTTGACTTTGTGCTGCGACTCGCCCTCATTTGTCATTCGACTGCAGACTTTCTACCTGCACATCAGGTTATGAATTTACTTTCTCGACATCCGGTTGTAGATTTGCCCTTCGATATCCATTTGCAGGTTTGCCTTCTGGACCTTCGGTTGCAGACTTGCCCTCCGATATCCAGTTGCAGGTTTGCCTTCTGGACCTTCGGTTGCAGACTTACCCTTCGATATCCAGTTGCAGGTTTACCTTCTGGACCTTCGGTTGCAGATTTGCCTTCCTAATATCCAGCTCTAGGTATGCCTCCCTAACATCTTGCTATTATTCCAAAAGAGTTTAATCCCCAATCAAAAGACAAAATGGTCTACTATGCATCCTCTATGCTAGGGATAGCATCACAGTTCCCTACATCTCCTTCAGTTCCTGAAAACTTGCTTCACACTTGTCAGTCCATTCAAACTGCTTGTCCTTCTTGGTCAAAGCTGTGAGTGGTACTGCAATCTTGGCATAATCCTGAATGAACTTCCTGTAGTACCCAGTCAAACCCAAAAAGCTCCTTACTTCCTTCACTGTCCTTGGCTGAGGCCAATCTTTCACCGCCATTATCTTTTGCGGGTCAGTGGCCAATCCCTCCTTAGAAAGGATATGGCCGAAGAAAGCTACTTCCGACTTCCAGAATTCGCACTTGGAAAGCTTCGCGTACAACTCTTGCTCTTGAAGCTTACTCAGAACTGCAGACAAATTCTCTTCATGATCCTCCTTGGTCTTCGAGTACACCAAAATGTCGTCTATTAAGGCCACAACAAATGAGTCGATGAATGGCCATAGGAATCGATTCATCAAATCCCTGAAGACGGCTGGAGCATTGGTCACTCCAAATGGCATCACCAGAAACTCATAGTGCCTATGCCGTGTCCAGAAAGCTGTTTTTGATATGTCTTCCTCCTTGACACAGACCTGATGGTAACCCGATCTTAGGTCGATCTTTGAAAACACTGCGGCTCCTTGTAGCTGGTCGAACATGTCGTCGACCCTGGAAATTGGATATTTGATTTGGACTGTGACTTTGTTTAACTCCCGAGAGTCAATACACATCCTTGATGACTCGTCCTTCTTTTTGACCAGTAGTACCGTCTCTCCCCACGGAGAGGAACTAGGCCTGATAAGTCACTTCTGCAGTAATTCCTCTATTTGTTTCTTGACTTCATTCTGTTCCACCGGTGCCATACGATACGGCGTCTTCGATACAGGTGCACTGCCTGGCTGGATCATGATACTAATCTCCACATTCCTTGGTGGGGGATAACCCTGGTAACTCCTTCAGAATACAAGTGGAAAGTCCCGTATAATAGGGTATCCCCTTGACTTCCTTTGGCACCTTACTCCCGGCTGTAGCCGCTAAAATCTTTCCGTTTTTCTTCTTCCCTTGAAACACGATCTGTGGTTTCTCGGGCATGGCTAAGGTCACCTTCTTCTCCATACAGTCAATGTGAACCTCGTGCTTGGACATCCTGTTGGATTCTCACCTCGACATTGAGGTCACCACCGTCGGCTCCTCCCCTTTCTTCCTCGACTCTTGCATCGTGGGCTTTCCTTTATCGACGTCCGGCTGCATGCTTGCCTCCTGGACATTAGGCGGAAGATTTACCTCCTCGACATCCAGTTGAATCATAAAAGTCAGTAAAAGAATAATCGCAGTGAGGTTAGGTCAGACATAAGAAAAATTCGTAAATATAAGTTGCAAAAGTGCAACAATATGATTTACGACCACCAAATATATATACCAAGCTAACTCTACTGACGCACCCAAGTCTAATCTCCTGTGGTGTTAGACTACAATTTGAAGTAAGCCCTAATACCACTTTCTGTAGCACCCCGAATTCCTAACTTAGGAACTCGTGACACTCTCCAGGATCTTTCTTCAAATGAGTCACAACACAACAAAAATCACAAGAAATTAAAAACTTTTATTACATCAAATTGTTATTACAATGTCCATAAATTTGGACAGTAACTTTCACTTGGATGCTTTCCCCTGCTAGAGCTTTCCCGCGATCCCAAGTCGGCAATCCTGCACTGATAACTATGGGCACGTCAGTTGATTACAACTGACAAAATACTATATTCGGTTATCCTTTATACGCCATAATATAGCTATTCCAACCTCAACAATCACAAATAATATTGATGCAAAGAAAAATGTGGTGTCAAGCAAGTGTTGGTGTATGCCATGACCTAATCTAATGCACACTATGCACACATGCTCCTAAAAATAATGCACGCTTGGTTGAAAGATATGCATCCCATACTACACACCCCCCAACCAAACGACGTTCTTCACTTTGATGGGGCTCGATCCCCCGCTATGCATCCTACTCTTGTGCTCTCTCCTGTTTCTGATTCCAATGATGGTGAAGCTGCAGTCGTCCAGCTTACCCGTCGCTGCTATCATTAGTGGTGTCCAATCCTCATGTTTTATCCACTATAGCCAGGGATCCCAGTCACAGGCTTACCCTGCGTGACTGTAATTAAATCGGCTTACCCGATATGTTGTTGTATCTACGTCTCCCCGGACATCACCAAAAGCTGATATACGAATACAAAGGCTCTCCGTGAGTGACTAGAGCAATTCCCGATAGAGTCTAGCTCACCGGGATATCGTTTAATCCGTCTGTCCACATTGATCAACAAAGGACCTGATGGATATAGAGTTTCCCCAACTCCGCTACACTCGTCCTTACACTAGAACCAAACTTGCAGTCGAGATGACGTCAACACTCCAAACCTCCTCGAAGGTTGTTACAGACATAAAGGTATTTATGCCGAAATAGCGGAGCCCCCACAGAGTATCCACTCCCCAGGGCAGCTCGGGGTCCCTGTCCGCATTAAACAAACCTAGGATTTGGCAAGGCGTGATGACGCCAGGCGTCCCCCTGATAGGCGAACACCCTCGCTAGTGCCTGTCCTTACATTCAACCAAGACTAGATCTAGTCCTACCAAAGCCTCAATGCTATCCCACTCCAAGATTAAAGACAAGATTAATTACACGATTACTTGTATTTCTTTTATAAACCGATTACTAAAAGCCATCACTCTAGCCCAACTCTAATTCTCTTTCATTTTCTTATTAGAAGTATGAACCTCTAGGCGAGCTATCTCATATTACCCATTCCCTAGTTAGGCGATCTATCTACCACATCCAATCCCTAACTTGGTAATCAACAAGGCTTGCTATGAACAATTAGTTAAGTTCTACTTGTAGATTCTCCCTAGTTAGTTACCTTTAACAATAATGGATCTCAACCCATTTCACACTAGGACTCAACTAGCTCTCTAGTCCGGCCCAAGGGTTGACCCGCCTCGGCCCACACTTGGCACGAACGCACGGCAAATCGACCCCGTCGATTGTCGCAACCGCCATCCACGCTTGGAGTTTGATCGCATCCTCGGCCCGACCAACAAATAGCTGCTTACTAAACTTAACGCTCTACGGTTCTCGACAGGTGGTAGCTCCAAGCACAAACTATGGAATCCATCCATGTACGGCAAGCACGTCAGTGCACGAGTCATCTCTCCAACGCGTTCGATGTGATATTCTACCCGTCTGGATTTGTCAACAAGACTTAATCCTAGGGTCTCAAAACTCAACCGATGTATCCCAATGAGGTACACTACACTAGGAGTAAGTCCTAACCCAAGAGTACCCAAAAAGGGGTTCTAAGAGTCTTAAAAACGACAATTTCAGATTCCAAACAACAAGCACACACTTGGCATTTATGCCAAAACGGAGTCATTTCCGATCCCGTTCCCTTGAGGAATCGCGATCGGGCGCTCTCCATGCTTCTACTCAAAGTAGACAGCAAGTACAAGCACACAATGGGCGTGAATTTCATCCCAAAGTGGTCTACAACAATACCCCAACATCCAATACAATTTTCACTTCAAAACATTGAACAATGTTGTCAATATTGGGGTCTATAAGCAACTATGGGCTACTCTGAGCAAGAAACTTTAGATCACTTAGGTTCTAACTCATATTCACACTTATAACATGATTGTTGGCCTCAAACAGCAACTCTAAGCTAGTAAAGTACAAGTTCAAACTCATCTTCACGAACATGGTGCAAATCAGTGAGCTCTATGTTTCACTGTGTTTCTGTCGTCACTTGAAAAAATGATATAAAATCGAATACTTGTCCAAATCAGGATTTATTGGTCATTCCAGAAAGGTCTATGTGTCTACTGAAAGTTTCTAGTTATAAGGCTCTTTAGATAAGGCCGTTTAGATGCTCTTATGGGTCCATCTTTAACAATTATACAGACTTCCAGAACAGCAGATCAGATCAACACAGTCATGGGATAAAATTCATCTAAAATAGCATATGGTGTCATATCATCATGAAATTTTAGAATCTAGTTCTTGACACATGATGTTACAATACTCTAAAAAAATCAGGTGATTCTACCAAGTAGATATCCAATTATGTCCTTTTGAATGTCATCCAAAAATATGGCAGTAACAACAGCAGTTCTGTTTACTAAAATATCTAGCTCACTTTGCTTGATTTTATTAACATAGCTACAGTGGTCCAAATCTCATGAAATTTGAAACATAGGTCTTAGATACACTTAACAATGGCATACTAAAATTTTAGATTATTCCATAATCATGCATCAAGATACAAGTCATTCTTCTCACAACAGTAACAACAAAACTGTTTCTTTCTATTCCGGCCAGTATGCAGATTCGCAGTTTATTTTAATAGCAGGAAAATTCACAAAAAATGTAAAAATTATTGAAGGTGTACGACACCTATATGATCATTCTCTAACAATTTCAGATTAAAATACCAAGTAGTGTTCAGGCAATGAGCTACGGACTGACAACAAAAATTTAGTCTTTTAACAGGATTTTCTGGTTTGGATTACTTAACACAAAACGAGTTGGTTACGTTCATTCTTAGGGCATGCATATCATTTTTCAGTCATCACAAACACCATTCAACCATAAAAACAAACATAAGGTTAGAAACACCCACCTTTGCTTGTAGCTTGTTCTCCTTCTAGCTCTTTACTTGTTGATCTTCCTTCTTGACTCCAACTTGAGCTCCTTGCTTCTCCTCCTTGCTTTGGCCTCCTCCTTTCTTCTCCTTGGCTTTTTCTTCTTCTTCTTACTCCAAATCAGTAGCAAGAGTGTAGAGTGTGAGGTTTGGAGGTTTAGAAAAGTGTAGGAGTTGTAAATGAGAAGTGGAGTTGAGAGGGGGCTTTAAAACAAAAGAGAAGAGAGGGGGGTTGAGTGTGGCCAGATTTGGGCATGGGAAAGAGGAGAGGCGTCTTCTATTGGATTGGGGGAAGTGGGAGGTGGAGTGTGGAGGTGGTGAAAGACTCATCATGAGTCAAGATTTCATGTTCAAACCCTAACCCTATTTCTCTTTCCCTCCTTTTTTTCCCTCTCAAAGCTTGGTCAGATTTGGGCTTGCATGTGCATAAGTCTTTTTTTTTGTTACATTCCATGGTACACTACAAGTGTTGAGTTAAACTAGGGTTAACTCGGGTTTAATCGGGTCTAGTGAAGCTTATGAGTCAAATCCATACTAAAAGCTTCAAAAAGAAAAATAAATAACTATAGCATTTTAGTGCTTAACAAAATATACATATATTCATATGAAAATCCGTGTTGTTACAATGCATCACTTTCTTGTAGGGCACGGAGACATATCGAAGATCCCCTCCATATCGCCGAGCGAACTCACCCCCAAGACAGGCGCGAAAGTATTTGAGTCTCAACTTGACCCCCTTCTCCTGGCACTTTAGAATAAAACAGACCAGGTGCTTCCACGAGTTGGGCCCATACTGCATCAGACTCAGCTCCCCCCACCTTAGCACCCTCTTGATAAACGTGTGCAGTGAAAACCTCAGTCCCGAGATGAATGTGTCCTCGGAAACATGCAGAAACTCTTCTCCAACTCAGTAGTCGGACGAAGACCAGGACTCGGAATGAGTAGCTCAAACTCCAGAGGAATGAAGTAAGCCGCCCTTAATATCGGCATGTAGTCCGCCTTCACTGCACACTGGACGCTGTCCATCTTTATCAATGTTCGATCAGAGGCGTGCTCCCCCGCGACAAATTAGACAAGTTCCTCAACATCGTCAGGGTACAACCTGATCGACCCGGGGTTCCTATTCGATGGGGCAGGATCCTCAAGCCCTTTTTCGAGCCCGTCCGGCATGCTCGGACTGTCCGGCCAGATCCACTTTCTCTTCCTCCTACGAGGGTGAGGTTTCCTCTCCGGAGACGGAGTCGACAATGGGGGCAGAGGAGGGAGACCCGTTTCTTCCTGCACGGCCACTCCCTCGGCTCCTCCTGCACCCTCCTCCTGTTCGCCCTCTTCCTCGGCTCCTCCAACACCCCCTCCTGCTCTCCCTCGTTTCCTTCTTCGCTCCCCTCCTGATCACCCTCTTCCTCGACAAGCTCCTCCTCCGAGCCCTCGTGGGCATCCTCTCTCGACGACCCCTCTTCTGGCATGCAACTTTGCAGAGGGGCCACGTCCAAAACCACATCACTCGCGCCACCAGAAACCAAATCAGATTGTTCTTCCTCCTCCGAAGTGGAGTCGTCCAAGGACCAAGACGTCGACTCTGACTCGAACTCCACTACATCGCGACCCGAAGTACTTGCCTCGAAACCAGACTGAGAGCGCGACATAAGAAAACATAGTACTAACCTGATTACCGAAAATGGGAGGATCACCGAAAAAGTCGTCGACGACATCAAAAGAGTGAAAATTCCTGTGATAGAGAGAGAGAGAGTGCGAAGTGAAGAAATGAAGGGGGGTAGGGGATTTATAGGAGGGGAAAGACTCCTCGAATTCCGCAAAAGAATCCTGACCATCCAATCTTGATCATCAAGATCTAACGGCCACTAGGATCTCAGAAGCCTCAATTTTCACACCCATGACGTCAACCTGACACATCAAATTCCAGTTTTACCCTCGGCCTTATCAGCTGGTGCAGCAGCTCGTTGCCCATCCTTCCTCCCACAACAAGGGAAACAGGCTAAGCCCCTCACACCAAGGCTTTTCCAACAAGTCTTGGGGCTCGGCGCTCGGTTGTGACCTCGAGCCATACCAAGGCTTTTCTAACAAATCTGGGAGCTCGGCGCTCGGTTGTAACCTCGAGCCACACCAAAGCTTTTCCTACAAGTTTTGGGGCTCGACGCTTGGTTGTGACCTAAAGTCATACCAAGGCTTTTCCAACAAGTCTTGGGGCTCGGCGCTCGATTGTAACCTCGAGCCACACCAAGACTTTTCCTACGAGTTTCGGGGCTCGGCGCTCAGTTGTAACCTTGAGCCACACCAGAACTTTTCCAACAAGTTTCGGGGCTCGGCGCACGGTTGTAACCTCGAGCCACACCAGAACTTTTCCAACAAGTTTCGGGGCTCAGAGCTCGGTAATAACCTCGAGCCACACCAAGACTTTTCCTACAAGTTTCGGGGCTCAGCGCTCGGCTGTAGCCTCGAGCCACACCAAAACTTTTCCAACAAGTCCTGGGGTTCGGTGCCTGATTGTGAACTCGAGCCATACAAAGGCTTTTCCAACAAGTCTGGGAGCTCGGCGCTCGGTTGTAACCTCGAGCCACACCAAAGCTTTTCGTACAAGTTTCGGGGCTCAGCACTTGGTTGTGACCTCAAGCCATACCAGGGCTTTTTCAACAAGTCTTGGGGCTCGGCGCTCGGTTATAACCTCGAGCCACATCAAGGCTTTTTCAACAAATCTTGGGGCTCGGCGCTCGGTGGTGACCTCGAGCGACACCAGAACTTTTCCAACAAGTCCTGGGGCTCGGTGCTCGGTTGTGAGCCTCGAGCCATACCAAGGCTTTTCCAACAAGTCTGGGAGCTCGACGCTCGGTTGTAACCTCGTACCACACCAAATCTTTTCCTACAAGTTTCGGGGCTCGGCGCTTGGTTGTGACCTCAAGCCATACCAAGGCTTTTCCAACAAGTCTTGGAGCTCGGTGCTCAGTTGTAACCTCGAGCGACACCAAGGCTTTTCCAACAAATCATGGGGCTCGGCGCTCGGTTGTGACCTCGAGCCATACCAAGACTTCTCCAAAGAGTCTTGGGGGCTCAGTGCTCGGTAATAACCTCGAGCCACACCAAGACTTTTTCCTACAAGTTTTGGGGGTTGGAGCTCGGTTGTAACCTCGAGCCACATCAAGGCTTTTCCAAGAAGTCTTGGGGCTTGGCGCTCGGTGGTGACCTCGAGCCTACACCAGAACTTTTTCAACAAGTCCTGGGGCTTGGCGCTCGGTTGTAACCTCGAGCCGCACCAAAACTTTTCCAACAAATCCTAAGGCTCGGTGCTCGGTTGTGACCTCGAGCTATCCAACGATTTTTTAGCAAGTCTTGGGGGCTCGGTGCTCGGTTGTGACCTCGAGCCATACCAAGACTTTTCTCACAAGTCTTGGGGGCTCGGCACTCGGTAATAACCTCGAGCCACACCAAGACTTTTCCTACAAGTTTCAGGGGTCGGAGCTCGGTTGTAACCTCGAGCCATACCAAGGCCTTTCCAACAAGTCTTGGGGCTCGACACTCGGTGGTAACCTCGAGCCACCCCTAGCCTTCACCGCAAGCAGGGGGGCTCGTCTCCCGACCCTCGACGCTCGGCCCAGCAACCCCCTACTCTTCGGCTCTCGACGCCCCCATAGCTTTTCCAAACAAGCACGGGGGACTCGGCGCTCGGTGGTAACCTCGAGCCACCCCTAGCCTTCACTGAAAGCAGGCGAACTCGTCTCCCGACCCTTGACGCTCGGCTCAGCGATCCCCTACTCTTCGGCTTTCGACGCCCCTATAGCTTTTCCAAACAAGCACGGGGGCTTGGCGGTGACCTTGATCCACCTTTAGCCTTCACTGCAAGCGAGAGGACTCATCTCCCGACCTTCGATGCTCGGCTCAGTGACCCCCTAGTCTTTGGCTCTCGATGCCCCCATAGCTTTTCTAACAAGCATATGGGCTCGATGCTCGGTGGTAACCACGATCCACCCTTAACCATCACCACAAGCAAGGGGGCTCGTCTCCTGACCCTCGATGCTCGGCTAAGCGACCCCCTACTCTTCGACTCTCGACGCCCCCATAGCTTTTCCAACAAGCATGGGGGCCCGGCGCTCGGTGGTAACCTCGATCCACCCCTAACCGTCACCACAAGCAGGGGGGCTCGTCTCCTGACCCTCGACGCTCGGCTAAGCGACCCCCTATTCTTCGGCTCTCGAAGCCCCCATAGCTTTTCCAACAAGCACAGGGGCCCGACGCTCGGTGGTAACCTCGAGCCACCACTAGCCTTTACCGCAAGTAGGGGCTCATCTCCTGACCTTCGATGCTCGGCTCAGCAACCCCTTACTCTTCGGCTCTCGATGCCCCCATAGCTTTTCCAACATGCACGGGGGACTCGGCGCTCAGTGGTAACCTCGAGCCACTTCTAGCCTTCACCATAAGCAGAGGGGATCATCTCTCGACCCTCGACACTCGGCGAAGCGACCCCCCTACTCTTCGGCTCTCGATGCCCCTCATACTTTCAAAGGTGTCCTCCTCATCCTACCCCGCTGACCTCTTCAGAAAGATACGAACCACATTTTTGCCGTACCCACAGCTCCAGTCTTTCTACAGAGGCAAATCACTCCTACACGGCTGGATTACCCAGCCCTCCAGGAGTGGGGGGCTCCTGATATGGGTCAGATGACGTGGCCCTTCCTAGGCCATCAGATCTCCTCAAAACCTGTTCCTCTCTGGTCACCCGATCGGCCCAGAACCGAATGGGCCCTTCCCTCTTCAGGCCCACGAGAAAATGGGTCGACTCGGCCCAGCAGGATCCCAGACCCGTTTCCTCTGCCTATAAATACCAGACATCCTCCTTCATCTAAAGGTAATCAAACTTTCTACCCCTGAACCCTAGCTATTGTTGCTTTCCCGAGTAACTGACTAGATTGTCGGAGAACCTATTGCCGGGACTTCTCCCGGTGTTTCTAGGTAGTGTGCAGGTACCCAGGACCGAGCCGAGTCCCCAGATTCGAGCTGAGCATACGATCCCTACCTCACAGCTCCTACTTTCGAGTTGGCTCCCTCTATCCGGGGTCGGACCAGGGCCAGTACCGCGTCAGGACTTTCCCTATACAAATTACAAGAACTCACACCTGTTGCAGCCACACCCCAAAAACAAACCGCATCAATTAGCTTTTCATGTAACTACTTTGATTATAATGGTAATTTTCTGGTCGTCAAGTGTATAAATTTGGGCTTTATGCATATGAATGGAGAAAAGAAAATTCACCATCAATAAACATAGATGGGTATCTATCAGAGATGAGCTAAATCAGAGATGAGCTAAATAAAACGTAAGATTGAGATACATATATATAAGAGATATGTGAACATAGGTGGCCGGCCCCCACCTTGAGGCAGGTGAGGCAACCATCGCAGGTCTCGGATTTTTTCGCAATTTTAGAGGCCCCCAGATTTTTATTCCCCTTGTAAATATAGATACGTATTTTACACGAAAAAAAATTATATTGTTATGAGGGACCTCAAAAATAATTATTTGGACCTTTTTCCTCGGGCTCCCGGAAACTCAGGGCCGACCCTGCTAGGTCATACATAAATTTTGAATAGATAACCCGCTACATAAATTTTGAATTCAGTACTACAAACAAGGAGACTAACACGCTGCCTATTAACAGATTGAATGAAAATGTTAGGTTCAATGCTCAAGCTTACTTCTCCATAATACTGTAATTCCTTATTTAGAAATACTTTTGGCCGGAATAGTATACTAGTAATAGTTCAGAATAACGAGAACATATATTCAGTAATTTCTTTCCTGAATAATACTTCTTAATACATGTAAAATTTACCCATCATGCAAACTCCCTCCCCCCGTCCCTTTCAAGCAATTCATCAAACACCATCAAACACCTAGTGGACCAAGCCAAAAAAACAAAAAAGAACAAAAGCAAAAAAAGAATTTCAAGGAGTAGAAGACAATAATTAGAGCTGCTATCGAGTCATATCGGGTTGGATCCTCCACTATCTGTGTAGCGCCTAGAATTTTCCAACCCGAAAACTCGAGATGCTAGCCAGAATCTTACTTCAAATCTATATAATAAAACACAAAAAAGCTATCAAGTGGCTCTTTTTCAATCCCCCCCAAAATCAAAGACCCAGATCTAACTTCACAAAACACATTTTTTCCTCAAAAGTTTTTCCCCAAAACTCAAATTCAAATTCCCCCCTCCCCCCAAAACAACTTATTTATTTATTTAATTATTTCTCTCTCTCTCTCTCTCTCCTCTCTCTCTCTCTCTCTCTCTCTCTCTATATATATATATATATATATATATATATATATATATATATATATATATATATATATATATATAAGGTTAAAGAGATATGAGCAACTTGCTCATTTAGTAAATGAGCAATTGATTATGTGGCATGCATGTGATACATTGGACAACTAACCCTTTTAAGGTTTTTCCAATCACATGTATGCCACATCATCAATTGCTTATTTACTAAATAAGCAAGTTGTTCATTCCCCTTTTTCCCATATATATATATATATATATATATATATATATATATATATATATATATATATATATATATATATATATATATATATATATAGAAACATGGACTTTTATACCCCAATTTATAATTATTTTTCATCATATACTAATGGAAACATGAACTTTTATTTACAACATGGACTTTTATATATATATATAGAAACATGGACTTTTATACCCCAATTTATAATTATTTTTCATCATATACTAATGGAAACATGAACTTTTATTTACAACTAATTATTGTCATACTATTCAATCTTTGTAACGCCCCGCACTCAGTCCGTACGCACACAATTAACTAAATTCTAGCCATGCCCACCACAAGCTGCCTCAAAAGGGTGTCCGGACGGAAGGTAACCCTTCATCCTTGGCTTCCTAATATATCTCTCTTCCTTTCCTTCCTCATGGCCGATATAGGAGTATTCCCTGGTTATACCCGGTCAAACACCACACCCACACACATACTTTCTTTCATTTCCTTCATTCATTTAATATCATTCCCATATGGTCAACTAGTCAAAGCACATACCACACTTCCATTCTTTTCCATCCCTTTCCTCCACGTCATCATCATCCCATTCTCCTTTTTTTTTAATTCTTTTCCTTCTACTTTAGTATATATATACTATATATATCTATACTACATACTTAGTATATATATACTCCTAGAAATACGGGGTCTCACATTCACCCCCTCTTAAGAATTCAGAGTCCTCGCTGAATACGGGACGTGCAATCTAGTACAGGATTGCCTTTCTAATCGAATGTAGACTTGTCTCCTAATCGCTGCCCTCCCAGGGTCTTACGCATCTCATATATATATATTGCGTCCCATGCACTTCCTATATACAAGTCCTACATTCTGTAACACCCCGCTTTTATTTTTATTATTAAAATGCATTTTTTTATTTTTGCACGTATGATGCACGTGCAAATTTTATTCTCATTTGTTATTCTCAATTACAAATTTTTAGCATGCATAAGTTTTAATTAAGCCTTCTTGTGATTCATGGACCTATAGAATAAAATGAGCCTATGTAGCAAGCCCACTAGATAATCAAATTAATTAATTAGAAATGAGCCCATGTAGCAAGCCCATTATTAAAATCACAAATTAAGTTATACATGACAAGTTACAATATTAGTACACATTTGGAGTTATAGAAATGTGTTCATATTTGTTTGTGCATGTGTGCATACACACACAAATGTATTTGGACCACTTTGTGGGCTAGGGGGGTGGCCGGTTTTGGTGAGGGGAGAAGAATGGTGGAGAGTTAAGTTTATGGAGAGTGGGGAGATGAAGAGATGTGGGTTATAGAAGTTAGGAAAGTGGAGAGTTGTAGAATAAATTTGAAGAGTTATTAGGGTTGAATTTTTGCACTTTAGACCCTCCCAAAATCCTATAAATAGAGCCCTCATTTCCTACCTTTATCTTGCACCAAAATCATTATCAAAGGAAAGAAAGAAAAGAAAGAGAGTGAGGGTCCTTTTGCTTGGAGGAATTGCTAAAGGAAGCCATTGCTAGGAAAAGAGAGCTTTGCTAGGAGGAGGAGCCATTGCTAGGAGTTGTCTTGGAGCTAGAAGAAGTGTCACATCTTTCCCTTCAATTGTTCAAGCTTCAATAAGGTGGGTGTTCTCCTACTTTCTAAATTTTTTAGAATGTACATGCTAATAGAAATGAATGAGTAGTTTTGATAAAATAGAATAACTATACTATGATTGTGGTGAGATTAATAGTGAATCATGCTTTGTTGACAAAATAGATTAACATTGTGTTAGTGGGTGATTTCTTACTTTCTAAAGTAGGATTTGTATGCTAATAGTTTAATAAGTAAGTAAAATAAAATTGAATGTGATATGTGTAAATAAGAATCCATGCTAGCATAACATGCAATGTCTATGTTGAAGCTTAGTATTGATTGTTACCATGCTAGTTGAAAAGAAGAGTGCAACTAAAGAATTAATCATATGAATCATGTTAGAGTGTTTGCAAATTTTATGTTTGTCGAATATGTGATTTTTTTTTTCTTTTATGAGAAATTGTTAAAGAATGTTATATTTCGACATAAACTTTAGAGACATGATGATTAAGAAAGAAAAAGAAAAGAAAAGAATAATTATTTGTTATTACATGTCGACATATGTTGAAAATACAAACTTTTGCATGAAAGAATTTTTTGAGATATCCATGGTTGATTAAGAGACATGTTTGATTTTAGCACAAATTTTAATTAGTATAATGATGGATATAAACTAGTTTTAAGAAACATGATCCTTAATTTTCGAGTTTGGGAAGAAATGCAAATTTTTGTAAAGAAAGGAAAAATCTATTTTTGAAAATGAAGATAGATTATAAAAATAAATTTGAATTTATTTGATTATTATTTCTTGATTTCATCTCAGTCCAAAAGTGAGATTTATTCCAATGTCCTAAATGATTGGATTATTGGGTGAACAAGTGTTATTAAAAGAAACCAAATTCAAAATAGTATTAACAAAAATACATTAATACAACTTCTAAACAAAAAATATAATTGGACTTATTGGTTAGCTAGTGAATACTATTTATAAGAGGTGTTGGGTTCGAAACTTGTTGCCACCATTTTCTTTCATTTTATTTTTGTTTCTCTCAAAAACTGCTTATTTATGGAAGTTACTGACTTTGGAAAGAAACAAATATTATTCACTCTTCCTTATTAAGTTGCACAAAGAACTTACTAAGAATGGTTTAATTTCTTATCTTGTATTTTTTAAAGTGGCAAATGCACTTTGTTTCCAAAATTATTATTTTGAATAAATAATTCTTTTGAAAAAAAAATAATATATGTAACACGATTATCCCGTTATAAACAATCCCTTTTGTTGAGTAAGAATGCTAAATGAGATTAAAAGTTTGTGTGAATTCATATAAAGTTTGGAAATAAATTATTTATAATTGTTTGACTTGACAAGATCATGTAAATATGTTTATTTGTTGACGAGATCATATAAATATGCTTGTTTGTAGTCGCGAACTTTTATGTGATTAATTTTTCCCAAAAAGAGATTTGGATTTATGCCATAGACTCATGAAAAGAATTGATGTCTTATAAAGATAGTGAATGAATTGAATGATGCTAACAAGACATACACCAAGTTGTGAATAGTTTGAAGATAAAGAATACTTTGAGCTAAGACATGATTATTAAAGGGTATGTGTACCCATGTTTCTTGTACATGAAAGGTTTATGATTTAGAATTAGTAAGACCTCTGTTACAGGTAATTTTGAAAGAAAGATTTTGAGACTTGATTTTGAGATAATGCCGTCGGGCGATCTCGTATTTTTGTGAACAAATCCGGTATGAGGTAAAACTGATTCTAGGGTGATAACATATTCATGTCTTGAACAAAAAATAATTAGGCACTTAAGTGAAGATGTAATAAACTTGTGCAAACGTAAATGGGTGCTTCTATATAGTCGGCGGTGGATCTCCGTGGCTATAGACCCAGTTGGTGGACTGTGGTTGCTCCGTAGGAGATGGACTGTATTTTATCCGGGACTTAGGGTAGTCGGCGGATGTTTACCATACTCCAAAGAATATGTATATACCGGGGCTAGAGGAGCATTTACGGGATTATTCTCACGATATAATAGCCAGGGAGGCTGGGATCTGTTATTATAGCCAGGGAGGCTGAGATCCGTATCTGTAAAATAACTCTAAAACTTGTTTAATTACCGGGTAGTCTCATGGCGAGGGATCGAACCCTTCAATATGGAGTACGTAGGCACTTGCCCTCAGACCTATGTAGTATGGGATGCATAGAATCTGAACAAGTGTGCATTAGTGTCATCCTAGTGTAGAATTGTGTGCATTAGGCATTAAGGCATGACATACACTTATATTTAGAATAATCACTCTTGACACTTTACTTGTTCATTCAATCTTTTTTTGTGATTTGTTAAAGTATGAGATCGTTATACTATTCCCGGCATAGAGAGGATAGCCGTGTATAACATTTCGTTAGTTGTAAGTAACTGACGAGCCCACAGATTAACATGCAGGTAAAGGACCATTCATGAAGCTATAAAGTGGATATGCTGATGCTGCTTTATTTTAAAGATGTTGTAAATGTTTTATTGTAAATTTCATTCTTCCGTTGTGTAAAACCAAGTTGTAATTGAACTCTGATGTATTATTGAAAAGTTTTAAAATTCCTTGTAAAATTGTACGACGTGAAGTAAAGATCCTGTGAAATCTCGAATTTATCCTTATTTGAAATTCGGGGCGTTACACATTCGATGTCGAAAGTTGGCTCTGATACCATCTGTAACGCCCCGCACTCAGTCCGTACGCACACAATTAACTAAATTCTAGCCACGCCCACCACAGGCTGCCTCAAAAGGGTGTCCGGGCGGAAGGTAACCCTTCATCCTTGGCTTCCTAATATATCTCTCTTTCTTTCCTTCCTCATGGCCGATATGGGAGTATTCCCTGGTTATACCCGGTCAAACACCACACCCACACACATACTTTCTTTCATTTCCTTCATTCATTTAATACCATTCCCATATGGTCAACTAGTCAAAGCACATACCACACTTCCATTCTTTTCCATCCTTTTCCTCCACGTCATCATCATCCCATTCTCTTTTTTTTTAATTCTTTTCCTTCTACTTTAGTATATATATACTATATATATCTATACTACATACTTAGTGTATATATACTCCTAGAAAAATACGGGGTCTCACAATCTTCATCTACATAATTGTTGATTTACTGATTACAAGGCTTTTCATATGCTGTATCGTTCTAAAGACGTGCCGTAGACACGTGGCCATGGAAAAATCTAGTGAGTCAATAACACAGGAAAATCACAGGAAATAAAAACTTTTATTGCCATAAATGTTATTACAAGGTACAAAATTGTTAACAAAAATTACATCATGAATTACATCGATATTCTACATATTACAATCAATCAGTAATCTCTACTTTAATGCTCCACGATCAGCAATCCTGCAAATCTAATAAACTGTGGGCACGTAAGTGCCATAAAATACAATTGACACAATGCTATAATACAGCAATCCTCACTATGATATAATATAGCGATTCTAAATCTCAGCAACCAAAATTTGATACAAAAAGAAAAGTGATGTCAAACCAAGTGTTGGTGTATGTCATGGCCTAGATCTAATACACACAAAAATGCACACGATGTTCTTATTCTGATGCACGCCTAATTAGAGAGATATGCATCTCATGCTACACATTCCCTAATCAAACGACGTACTTCAATTGATGGAGTTTGATCCCCCACTATGCATCTTACTCTTGTGTTCTCTCCTGTCTCTGATACTCTAGTGATGAGGTTGCAGTCGTCCGGTTTACTCCATTTGCTGCCATGCTAGTGGTGTCCAATTCCTTATGTTTTATCCACTGCACCCGGGATCGCAGTCGCACGGCTTATTCTGTCGCGGCTAAAACCCATAGTAGGTCGCGGTAATTCTGCATCCTCGGACCTCACCAAAAGCTGATGTACGGACACTACGGCTCCCCGCCGATAACGTTATTTTACATCTCGAAAGAGTTCACTCACATGACAATCTCTAAGTCCTCTGCCCACATTGATCAACATGGGACCTGACGGATATTAGGGTTTCCCCAACTCTCCGTTGCACTCGTCCTTACACTAGATCAGAACTTGTAGTCGAGATGACGTCACCACTCCGAACCTTTTCAAAGGCTGTTATGGACATGAAGGCACTCGCATTGAAGAAAATAAAGCCTCAAAGAGTTCACTCACATGGCAGTCCCTAAGTCCCATGTCCGTATTAAACGAACCTAGGATTCGGCCAAGCGTGAAGATGCCACGCGTGAAGACGCCACGCGTCCCCCTGACAGGCGAACACAACACCCACTAGTGTCTGTCCTCACATTCAACAACGAATCGAACTAATCCTACACCACAAACCCAAGGTACAAGAGCTAACCCACTCTAGGACAAAGACTAAGAATAAGGTTAATTATACGATTACTAGATTTTTATCTGCTTATCTGATTATCTGATTTCCAAGACTCTAATTAATCTTCAATTCTCTTTCATTATCTCATAAGATGTATGAATTATTAGGCGAGTCTAGGTCTATTTCATTTTAACCAATTCTCTTACTTAAGCGATCTATCAAGTATTTCCAAGCCCTAACTTAGTAAACACTTTGTTTATTATGAACAACTAGTTAAGTTCTACTTGTACACTCTTTTCTAGTAATTACCTTTTTCATTATTAGGACTTAACACATCCCACAATAGGACTCAACCTAGCCCTCAAATCCAGCCCAAGGGTTGGCCCGCCTCAGCCCACACTTGGCTCGAACCAACAACGAACTGACTCTGTCGATCGCCGCAACCGCCATCTACGCTTGGAGTTCAATTGCAACCTCGGCCTGACCCAAATACGTTGCTCCTGCTATCCTCACGCTTCACGATCCTCAAAAAGTGTTAGCATCAAACATAACTATATAATCCTTCTATGAATGGCGAGCATGTTGGCACACGAGTCGTCTCCTCCCACACATTCGATGCAACACGGGTTCCTATTCTACCTGTTTAGATATACCATATGACTTAATCCTAGAGTCTCAAACTCAACCAATGAAGCCCAACAAGGGTAGACTACTATAGGAACAGTCTTTACACCATGAATATTCAAAAAGAGTGCTAAAAAGTCCTAAAAATGGAAAATTACATTTTCAAACAGCAAGTATACAATTGACATTCATGCCAAAACGGAGTCGTTCCCGGTCCTGTTTCATTGGAGAAACGCGATCGGGTGCTCCCATGCTTCTACTTAATGTAGACAGTAAGCACAAGCATCAATTGAGCATGAATCTCATCCCAAAATAGTCCACATCAATACTCAATCACTTAACACAACATCCACTTCAAAACATTGAACAAGTTTGTCTAAATTGTCGTTCTACAAGCACATATGAGCTACTCACAACACAAAACTTACTAAATTTAAGTCTTAGTTCATTCCCACATCCACAATATGATTTATAACTCACAAACAACAACTAAAAACTAAAATCTACGAGTTCTAACTCAATTTCATAGGCATAATGCCAAACAGTGAACTTTAAGAATCTCTGTGTTTTTGTTATCACTTGAAAAATTCATTATAATTCGTATATTTATCCAAATCTTGAGTTCTTAGGCATTACATAAAGATCTATGTGTCTACTACAATTTTATAGTTCTATGTGTCTACTACAACTTTCTAGTTACATACTTTTTCAGATTATGTCGTTAAAGTGATCAAATGAGTCATTATTTAACATGCATGCAATAATTTTCAGAACAGAGCAACAATTAACCAGTGCTAACATAAAAATACTTTAAAAATATCAAATGATCTCTAAACTTCATGAAATTTGAAATATAAGTTTTTCATACATGGTAAAAAAAACATATTTAAATTTTAAGTGATTATACCAAGTAGTTTTCAAATTATGGTTTCTTGAAAATTAGCTAAAAACAGATCAGATCATGTTCACTCTGTATTTTCTTTTCAGAATAGCCAATGGTTTCGGATTCAATAAAAATAGCAAACGATGTCCAAAAATTATAAAATTTTATATTTAAGCATTGAAAATCTATTAGAAACTCATACTAAAATTTTATCTATAGATCTCAAGTGGTTACAGAGTTATGAGCTTTGGAACCTCATAGTCAGAACCTATGCTAAATCTGTTTTCTGCACAGCTACTGTTCAAGTTTGTATTTAATTATAATAGTATATAAATTTCAAAAATTATAAAATTTGGAAGAAAGGTGTATGACATGCATAAGTCTACATTTAAAATTTCAACATTAAACTCCAAGTAGTTTTCGAGTCATAGCATCCAGACCTAACACACTTTTCTGTTCAGTTTTTTACTGAGTTTTTTATTTAGTCTTCCACTCATAAAACTAGCATGCAACGAATTTTAACACTTAATCACACACTTCATGACCCACCCATGCTGTCAAGACCACATCAAGATTTCACCAAAAAAATTTAAACACCACAAAACTAGCATGCAACGAATTTTAACATTTAATCACACACTTCTAGAAACACCCACATTTTGTTTGTATATGAAATGTACCTCCTTGTTCTTGCTCCTCCTTGCTAGCACTTCTTGCTTCTACTCTCCTTCTCCTTGGCTCCACTTGGCTCCTTCTTGCTCTTCTTGCTCCTAAAACAACAACTTAAGTGTCTTAGAAGGGTATTAGAATGAAGAAAATAGTGTGAGTTGGAGTGGAAATGAGAGAGTGGAGCTAGGGTTTGTAGGAGTGTTTAAATAGAGTGAGGTGGAGGGTTTGGCCTGATGTAGAGAGAGAGAGTGAGGGTGAGGCCAATATGCATTGGAGGGGAGGGGAGGTGAAGTGTGAGAGTGGTATTGCCTCTTAGAGTTTCTCAAATACTCAAATGTTTTGAGTCCTAACAAAAGCCCTAGATTCTAATTTGAAAAATCAAAACCCTATCCCTCATTCCCTCCAAATGATGGCTGGCCAAAACTAGTGCATGTACACAAAATTTTGTTCATGTCATGCATAAAAAAGTTCAGTTAGGTTGGGTCAACTTGGGTTCAAGCTAGAGTGTGTTTGTTGGGGTCTAGTTGAGTCATATTGGGTTTAATTAGATGATTTAAATCACAATAATCTCACACACAATTTCAGTCAAATAGAAATTGAAATACACACAAATAATGTTAATACAATTTGTAATAACACACATGAAATCGTATTATCACCATACAAAATAATAATTTAATATTATACGTCCTAACTCAATTATAGTTAAGACTAATATACAACTTAATTAAGAAGATATCTCAACTCCGGTTCTACAATTGCACCTTCGTTGAGTTCAAAACATATTGAATAATAATATGTTTCAATACTTACTCAAATAAAATTGAAAAAAATTCATTAATACGTGCAATTCTCAATTGTGCATGGATTAAAATACAAAATAGATATATACTATTTTGCGGGGTTTAACAACCCGGATCCGGACCCGGTACCTTACGAGTCCAAAAATTGGACCCGAACCCGGACTTGCGAGAATCGTGTCCGGGTCTGGATCTGGGTCTTAGTTAAAAACACCTACCCATTAGGTCTGATAGTAGAGAATAAATATTTGTACTTAAGTATTTTTTCACTCGATACCCTACAGTTCCAACAATTTTTGTACTTAAGTACATGAATAAATATTATATTTACACATCTATCTTCAACAGTTACTATTTACATGTATATCCCATATAACCATATTATTCAGATTCCATATTTTTAGGGTACTTTTTAACAGATCTGGGTCCAGGTCGGATTTATTTTGAGCGGACCCACACCCGGACCCGGACCTGGAAGTGCATTGGATTTTATTTTAGGAACCAGACCTGGATCCGGACCCAGATCCAGACCCGGATCCAGACCCAGACTGTATAGATATGGTTGGTTCCGATCCAATGTCGGGTCCGGATCAGATCCGGATATCGGGTTTTTGTACTAGCCCTAACAATAATGTTCATTGAAGTGAGGAGCCTAGGCTCCTTCAAAACAGCAACTCCGCCTATGGCCTCCACACTCTCCTCTACCACGTCGCTTACCGAGTCGAAGCTTGCCAATCACCGCCTCATGCGCCTACACCTATAACAACCATAACCAAAATTAATGTCAATCTAAATGCATTTTAAGAAAACTCTGAAAGAAAGAGAGGAAGATGAATAGTGAGAATAAATTCGAGGGTCACAAATGGGAATTACAAAAGAGAAGGTAAGCCAGCAACCACGGTTAAGGTTTGGGCTAGGGGAGAGTGAAGAATAATGAAATTAGGGTAAAGAATTTTAAAAAAAAGATGAACAAATTGAGATGACAAAGTAGAGGAGAAGTGGAGAAGAGATGGAGAAGAGGTTGAATGTGTTTTAATGAAAGAAAGGGTGAATCCGTCATTAAATAATATGTATTTAACCCTAGAATTTCGAAAAATAACAGTAGGGCATCATGTATGAAAATTAACGGCACTGAGTTTCTTAATTTCGTGCTCAAATATTGTGAGGGATTTCATAACTTTACTACATCTACAATAAATAAATAAATGGGGAAATGATCAAATGATACTCAAAGTTTATCATAATTCTAAATAGCACCCAAATTTCTTATAATTCTAAAATAGCACCCGGAGTTTTTAAAATATGACAAAATACCACACGTCGTTAAGTTAATAGAATATTTTCCGAGTATACCTCTTAAGAAGAGTGTGAAATGTCGATATTTCCCTCCACCATATCCACCATCTTAACGGGTTTAAACTCCATCACCACCACCGACCACCATCACCATCTCCATCAACCACCACCGCCATCATCTCCACCCACCCCCGAAACTCATCACCATCACCATCACCTCCAAAACCCATCTCCACTGACCACCTCTGAAACTCATCACCATCACCTTCATCTTTACCACCTCTGAAACTCATCACTATCACCTCCATCTCCACCAAAATTTTAAAAAATCAAAACAAGACAAATTTTAAAAAAATGAAGAAGAAGAAGAAGAAGAAGAAGAAGAAGAAGGAATCACATTATTTCCATTTAAAAATTAACAGAAGGACTTTTTGGTCATATTTTAAAAACTTCGAGTACCATTTGAGAATTAAGATAAACTTTGAGTGTTATTTTGTCCTTTGCCCTAAAAGCATCTCCAATGGTCACCTTCATTTTGAAGGCCTTCAAAAGGAATATTCTTGGAATATTTCTTTTTGAAGGCTCATCAACTCCAACCATGCTCATTCTAAATTGGTTTCTTCAAATTTTATTCAATTTTTTAATTAAACTAAAATAAACTATACAGTAATTGTAATACTAATAAAATTTAAAACTACTTTATTTTTCGGATAAATATTTTTAATTATAACATTATTAGATTAATTTTATTTTAAGCGATTATTAATGACTTACAAATTTTCTAATAACATGATTAATTTTATTTAGTTATCACCTTGCCTAGATTATGAATGAAATAGTAAAATGACATTAATCAAACAATTTTTATAATTTAGTATAATTTTATCTTAAATTTTGACAGAAATAGAATATTTAGAATTATAATAATTAAAATTTAAAGTAGAACATGAAAAAATATATATATATACACATTTTAAACGACAAAAAAATATTTAAAATTGTTCTCATTTTAAAGGTATCATCGAGACATTTCCAACATGACCAAAAATAATAAAATTTGAATTAATATTTTATAAGATCCATTCATCAAATATATATATCTAAACTATTTTAATGGGAGAGTTGGGGTTTGTAATAAACAAATCCTAACTTTGTAACTATATAAACAAGTATAATACACGTCTAAACTATATCCAACAAATGTAAATGTGCACCACACGTGTAGTCCAAATCAAAACGTTCAAATATAAAATATTTTTTTTTAATTTAATATATATTCATTTAATTTGATGACTTTATTTTTTTTAGACGTGCATCGCACGTATATTATACTAGTACATATTTTAATTAAGAGGATATGAAAGGATTTTTTGAAAAAAAATGTTAAGATAAAAGAGGGTATAATGAAAATTACAAAATGTGAATAGTGTTTTGAAGGGCTCTCCAAATCCTTCGGGTCCGTTTGTTTTGATATTCAGAATAGAGTATTCAGAATACTCTATTCAGAATAGGCGTTTGTTTTAAGCTCTATTCAGAATTGATATTCAGAATACTCATACCCCTTATTTTCAAAAACACCTCCTTTCCAAAACACCTCCTTTACTCTCTTTATTATTATTATTATTATTATATATTATTATTATTATTATTATTATTATTATTATTATTATTATTATTATTATTATTATATATATATATATATTATTATTATTATTATTATTATTATTATTATTATATTATTATTATTATTATTATTATTATTATTATTATTATTATTATTATTATTATTATTTTTATTATTATTATTAATAATATTATTATATATATTATTATTATTATTATATATTATTATATATATTATTATTATTATTTATTATTATTATTATTATATATATTATTATTATTATTATTATTATTATTATACATATATTATTATTATTATAAATTATTATTATTATTATTATTATTATTATTATTATTATTATTATTATTATTATTATTATTATTATTATTATTATTATTATATATATTATTATATATATTATTATATATATTATTATTATTATTATTATTATTATTATTATTATTATTATTATTATTATTATTATTATTATTATTATTATTATTATTATTATTATTATTATTATTATTATTATTATTATTATTATTATTATTATTATTATTTTTATTATTATTATTAATATTATTATTATATATATTATTATTATTATTATATATATTATTATTATTATTTATTATTATTATTATTATTATTATATATATTATTATTATTATTATTATTATTATATATATATTATTATTATTATAAATTATTATTATTATTATTATTATTATTATTATTATTATTATTATTATTATTTATTATTATTATTATTATTATATATATTATTATATATATTATTATTATTATTATATATATTATTATTATTATTATTATTATTATTATATATTATATATGATATATTATATATGTTATTATTATTATTATATTATTATTATTATTATTATTATTATTATTATTATTATTATTATTATTATTATTATTATTATTATTATTATTATTATTATTATTATTATTATTATTATTATTATTATTATTATTATTATTATTATTATTATTATTATTATTATTATTATTATTATTATTATTATTATTATTATTATTATTATTATTATTATTATTATTATTATTATTATTATTATTATTATTATTATTATTATTATTATTATTATTATTATTATTATTATTATTATTATTATTATTATTATTATTATTATTATTATTATTATTATTATTATTATTATTATTATTATTATTATTATTATTATTATTATTATTATTATTATTATTATTATTATTATTATTATTATTATTATTATTATTATTATTATTATTATTATTATTATTATTATTATTATTATTATTATTATTATTATTATTATTATTATTATTATTATTATTATTATTATTATTATTATTATTATTATTATTATTATTATTATTATTATTATTATTATTATTATTATTATTATTATTATTATTATTATTATTATTATTATTATTATTATTATTATTATTATTATTATTATTATTATTATTATTATTATTATTATTATTATTATTATTATTATTATTATTATTATTATTATTATTATTATTATTATTATTATTATTATTATTATTATTATTATTATTATTATTATTATTATTATTATTATTATTATTATTATTATTATTATTATTATTATTATTATTATTATTATTATTATTATTATTATTATTATTATTATTATTATTATTATTATTATTATTATTATATTTCAAATTGATATTCAAAATTGTCAGAAATACAACCGAACAGCTTTTAAACACTCTTTTTCAGAAAAAAATACAACCGAACAGCTTTTAAACACTCTTTTTCAGAAAAAAATACAACCGAACAGCTTTTAAACACTCTTTTTCAGAAAAACATTGTCAGAAATACAACCGAACAGCTTTTAAACACTCTTTTTCAGAAAAACAGCTTTCAGAATACAGTTTTCAGCTAGAAATATAACCGAACAGCTTTTAAACACTCTTTTTCAGAAAAACAGCTTTCAGATAATATTTTTCAGCTAAAAATATAACCGAACAGCTTTTAAACACTCTTTTTCAGAAAAACAGGTTTCAGAATACAGTTTTCAGCTAGAAATATAACCGAACAGCTTTTAAATACTCTTTTTCAGAAAAACAGCTTTCAGATAATAGTTTTCAGCTAAAAATATAACCGAACAGCTTTTAAACACTCTTTTTCAGAAAAACAGCTTTCAGATAACAGTTTTCAGCTATAAATATAACCGAACAGCTTTTAAACTCTCTTTTTCAGAAAAACAGCTTTCAGATAATAGTTTTCAGCTAGAAATATAACTGAACAGCTTTTAAACACTCTTTTTCAGAAAAAACAGCTTTCAGATAACAGTTTTCAGCTAGAAATATAACCGAACAGCTTTTAAACTCTCTTTTTCAGAAAAACAGCTTTCAGATAACTGTTTTCAGCTAGAAATATAACCGAACAGCTTTTAAACACTCATTTTCAGAAAAACAGCTTTCAGAATACAGTTTTCAGCTAGAAATATAACCGAACAGCTTCTAAACTCTCTTTTTCAGATAAACAGCTTTCAGAATATCAATATTCAGAATACAATATAAACAAACAGCTTTTAAACTCATATTCAGAATAACTCTATTCAGAATACTCTATTCAGAATATCAAAACAAACGCACCCTTCATATTTAAAGGGCTGGCTCCTCCTTTTTGAAGGGGATTAGATGCTCTAAACAAATAAACCTTCCCCCTAAATAAATAAAGTAACTCCTTTATTTTGGTAGAGAGAACAGAAATGAAAAGAAAAAGGTTAAAAAGCAAACTTGTTTCCCAAGAAATAGCAGCACACGGTCCCCATGATATGGGCCGGAGCTTAGGAACTGCCAGGCCCATTGACAGCCATCAAACTTTGACCGATCCAATCAAAACGAATTCGGATCCGATCACTCAAACACAACTCGAGTCCTAACCCACGCACCCAAATTCAAATTCGCCCAATCCCGATCCCAAAACCCCAAAAGCCCAAAAACCTCAAACTTCTGAATCCCGTCACCTCCCATAAACTCACCTTATATTCACTCCAACAGTCCAACATAAAACCTCCAACTCCCATCCCCCAATCCTCACCTCCTCCCTTATCCATCGCCGTCTCCGCCATGGCGGCATTCTGCGCTCAGCGCCTCCTCCTCAGCGCTCCCCCTCTCCACAACGCCTCCTCTCGCCGCAGCTCCAAACCTTCCACCAAAGCCTCCGCCTCCACCTCCCTCTCCTTCTCCCCAACCCCATCCCCATCCCCATCCCCATCCCCATCCCCATCGCCAATCCCTAACTCCCCATCCTCTTCCCAAACCCCAAACCATAACTCCTCCAACAACAAAAACAAAACCCTAACCCTCGTCACCGCTGCCATCGCCTCCGCCTCCTCCGCTGGCTTCCTCTTCACCCTCTCCTATATCGGCGGCGACGGCGGCTTCGGCCACGGAGGTGGCGGCTTCGGCGGCGGGGGCGGCGGTGGAGGAAGCGGCGATGGTGGATTCTGGGCCAAGATCTTTGCCCCTCTCGCCGCGAACGCGAAGGAGGAAGAGCAAACTGGACAGCCGGAATGGGACCCGCACGGCCTCCCCGCCAACCTCACCGTCCAGCTGGCAAAACTCAGCGGCCTGAAAAAGTACAAGATCTCCGAGCTCTTGTTTTTCGACCGGTGGCGTGGCACCCTCGGCCCCGGCACCTCGGACTCGTTCTTCGAGATGGTCTCCCTCCGCCCCGGCGGCGTCTACACGAAGGCCAACCTCCAGACCGAGCTCGAAACCCTCGCCTCCTGCGGAATGTTTGAGAAAGTCGATCTTGAAGCGAAAACCAAACCGGATGGGACGATAGGGCTCACTGTTTCGTTCGTTGAGGCGACGTGGCAGTCTGCTGATGCGTTCCGATGTATCAATGTGGGGTTGATGAAGCAGTCGAAGCAGATGGAGATGGATACCGACATGACGGATAGGGAGAAGATGGAGTATTTTCGGAGCCAGGAGAAGGAGTATAAGAACAGGATTAGTAAGTCGAGGAGGTGCCTTTTGCCGGATCCGGTGCATAAGGAGATTAAGGCGATGTTGAGGGATAGTGGGAAGGTGAGCGCGAGGCTGTTGCAGACGATTAGGGATAGGGTGCAGAAGTGGTACCATGATGAGGGGTATGCGTGTGCACAGGTGGTTAATTTCGGGAATTTGAATACCAAGGAGGTGGTGTGTGAGGTGGTGGAAGGGGATATTACGCAATTGTCGATTCAGTTTCAGGATAAGCTTGGGAACATTGTGGAAGGGAACACTGATCTCAATGTTATTCGAAGGGAGCTTCCCAGACAGGTATATTTTTTTGTTGCTTTCAGATGTATATATATATTTTTTAAGGAAAATTTTCTTTGAATTTGCTTAGGGAAGGGGTGTAGGTTTGTGATTGTGACTGGGATTGAGTGAATTTGTGAATATTTTCTCTTGGGCTGATATTTACGATCTATCTTTTACATTCTTGGTCATGTTATAGTGTGCTTAGTATTTGGTCACTTAAAAGTTAACTTCAGTGTTTGGTTGTCCATTTGGTTAAGAAATGTATCAGAAAGGGGTAGTGTGCTTATTTAAGAAGGTAGAATTGAAGGGTCTTAAGTGGAAACTTACAGTTTAGTTTTCTTAGGCTTTAAGGGATGATAAGAGGTAATTTTGCATTATGTATCAGCATTATTTGTCCATGTTATATAGTATTTTAAACATCACAAGTGAAAGAATGCTTTTAAAAAGATATAGTTAAAACAGCAGGATGTTTTGAGAAAATTTCATTCTTGGGGTTGCATGAAGACATCAAATTTTGAATTAATTAGCTTAACTTGAAAAAGTTAGAAATTTAGACGAATGCTAATGAAGATAATGAGATGTTCTTGAAGTAGAGGTATCACTTCTAGCATTATTTTCCACTGTAAGGAAGTTAGTACCTTTTTAGAGAAGTATATATTTGGTGGTAATGTAGTCGGCAAATGCCACTTCAAGAAGTCCCCGGTATCTTGTTAAATTAACATGGAGAGAGAAGGGAATTTCCAGGTGCCCAATTAATTATCAGAAAGAGGAATGACTTAGAGCATCCACAATCATTTCCTATATTTGCCATATTGTCATAATATGAGAGTTGGGTCTGCAGTCGTTTTCTATTTTGCCATATTATGGCAAATACGCTACAGTCGCTTCTCATTTTTGAGAAATGAATTGGCGATTCTCAAATTATACGGGACGGAATATGTCCCTATTTTTTTTTTTAATCTCATCGGACGATACATGTTTTGTCCTGAATTTTTTATATTTTTTATATTTTTAAGATCAGACAGAACATGTTGTTCCATCTCAATTTAAAAAAAAAGGAACAGGACCGACCTGTTGTCCCGTCCGATCTCAAAATTGGGCAAACGGGACAACATGTCCCGTTTGAAGGCCAACTGTCACTTTCACCCCATTAACCCACTAACTTAACACTCTAATCACTATTACTAAATATTTAATAAATATTTAGTATTATTTTAATCAATAATTAATTAACTAATTACTATTTAGTTACTAATTATTATTTAATAACTGGTTACTATTTAATAATTTTTTTAAAAATTACGAGAGCGGGACATGTCATGTCCCATCTCTTCTGATTTTTTATTTTTATTTTTTTACTGAACATGCTAGACGATACATGTTGTTTCGTCTTGTTATTTTTTGAGAAACTTTTAGGTTTTTAGCAAACGACCACTGCACACATCACACCTATTTCCTATTTCTATTTGTGCCATTTTCTCAAATATGAGAAACACCATTGTGGATGCTCTTAGCGCTGTTTTAAGTAAAAGATATTCATGTTCTGATACACATAGATAGAACACAATGACACAACACAATCCACTTTTCCGTTTCAGCTATAATCGCTGAGATTAGATTTTAGAATGTGCAATGCTTGTTTTCATAAAGGACATTAAATATAATGAAAAAGGCGGCTTGTGTAGTGAAGGTTATTATAACAGAAGGAGGCTGAAGGCACACACCCTCCCCATTATATTGTAGTACCATAAATAACATGTTTGCCTACCATCATTGTTGTATTTGTTGAAGCTTAAATTGATGGCCATCTCGGGTGTTATATTTAATGCAGCTTAATAAGGGTCATGTCTTCAACATTGAGGCTGGGAAAAGAGCTCTAAGGAACATAAATTCCCTTGGTCTGTTTTCTAACATTGAGGTGAATCCTCGTCCTGATGAAAAGAGTGAAGGGGGAATTATTGTTGAAATAAAGCTCAAGGAAATGGATCAAAAGTCAGCTGAAGTGAGTACTGAATGGAGTATCGTTCCTGGACGTAATGGACGTCCAAACTTGGTATTGTCAACTCGGTCCTAATGATTCTTCTTTTGTGCTTGAAATAGAATTGCTTTACTGTTAACTCTTTTCTACACGTAAGTACATTGAGAAATTGAATTTCTTTCTTTCAGGCATCAATTCAACCTAGTGGAACAGTCACATTTGAGCATAGGAACATCAAAGGGTTGAACAGATCTGTAGTAGGCTCTGTGACATCCAGCAATCTCTTTAATCCTCAGGTAATGTTGGTATTTACTTACTATGGCTTCCTAAATGTGTGTATGTATGGTCTCCTGTTTGGCTTTTGAGATATTAAACTGTCCATTTGACGATGACTTAGTTTAGAATCAGATTGCTTTTAATTGGACACATACGTTGTTATGAATAAACTTGTAAGCATATTTGGATTTTGAATTTTATTGGTAAGAATTGAATTATTTACATTGCTTACAAAGAAGTTGCAATTCCAGCAATACAACCTGGTATTTTTTTTTACAATTTTAACTGGATGAACCGTGTATTATGCATTGGTGGGTGGCTGATTGATTTATGTTTTAGATTCTTAACAGCAACTCTCATCTTTCTCTAGTCTACTAGACAACTTATTTTGGTTTTTCAGTTGAATACTCATGTGCACATGAAGCATGTTTATCTAGCTGCTTCCCACTTCCATCCTTCAGCAATTATAAGAACATTAAGCAAAAATATGTGGATTTATACTAATCATTTTTTAAATATAGGTTAACAATTGCTTCCAATAAGTCGGAAGGAAATAAAATCTTAGTTAAAATTAAAGTATTTGCGGGTTGTATAAATGTTATTTTGAGTGAACTTGTAAGGATGGTTGCCAAAAGTTACTTCTCCAAGACTGACTTTGTGAGAAAGTTAGATCATTTTCAGTACTTGTGCATTTATTCTTTTGCTTGAATCTTGATTTTTCTCTCTGACAAGTTTTCTTATTCTCTTATTTAGGATGATCTGTCTTTTAAGCTTGAATACGTGCATCCGTACCTAGACGGAGTATACAATCCCCGTAACCGCACATTTCGCACAAGCTGCTTTAATAGCCGGAAATTAAGTCCTGTCTTTACTGGTGGGCCGGGGGTTGATGAGGTTCCACAAGTATGGGTTGACAGAGTAGGCGTCAAAGCCAATATTACAGAGGTAGGTGCTGAAGTTCTTTTTAGCACCCTTTTTCTTTTGCTTCCAGAGAGCCTACTTTTCTGTTGTTTTAATATTCAATATCCATTTTGCAGAGCTTTACACCACAGAGCAAGTTCACTTACGGAGTTGTAATGGAAGAGATAACAACACGTGATGAAACCAGCACTATCTGCACTCATGGTGCTCGACAATTGCCAAGTGGTGGACTGAGTATGGACGGACCTCCGACGACCCTTAGTGGTACTGGTGTCGACCGTATGGCATTTGCACAGGCAAATATTACACGTGACAATACAAAGTTTGTAAACGGTGCAATTGTTGGTACAAGGAATGTGTTTCAGGTGCGATTTTCATTCCCTCATCATTGTTCTCATGTTATTGAACTATGTGATATTTTGCATTACACATAATATATAGTAGCTAGATCATACTCATCACTAAGCCAACCAAACTCTTTTGTACGTGCCTGCATGCCTTGTCTTGTCTGCTTTCTCTATTTGGCGAGCAGCAGCAATCGACAGTCATCAGATAGTTCTAGTTTGTTTTCTGAAAAATTGAGAACCAAGCCAGCTAACTACAAGCAGAGTCATATGAAGTCTTGAACAGAAAATTTAACCCAACTAAATTTGTTAATTCAATTTAGAATTTGGTGTGAGCTTTTAGGCCTGCATTTTCTTTGAGATAAGTTAGAGTGGGTGGTTATAGATACTCCATGGGAGTAGAAATATTATGCAAAGTGGGTAGGAAAGAAACTTAAAAGTCTTCTTAGTGCCAGACTGTCAGTCTAGTATTTCATGCTACTAAAATGATATAATACACGGATATTACTTGAGAAGTAATACAAAAGCTATTTTTGTTTTTGAAGTTCCTTATGATTGGCACGAGGTTGATCATGTGATGGGTTAAGAAAAAAAATCATGTGATGGGTTAAGGAAAAAAACTAGTGTAAGTCATAGTCAATTTTATTGCCATAGAGTTGTACTGAGGTTTGACATTAAATCCTTTTGTTTTTTTGTGTGTGTATGAATTTACTAGGCATATTCAAGATTAAGTTAATTGGTGGAGATTGTTTGCTAATGATATGATATTAATATTAGTCAATGATACTAGAGATGACAATTTCCTAATTAAAAAGAAATTGGAATATTATGCTTTAAAATTTTGCAAGCAGTATGCGAATTGCAAAGAAAAAAAAGTTTTGAGAAGAAGGTGGCACATGGTGATGACTAAGTACCTATCCACTTTTTAAAAATGTAAATGGTAAATGGGTATCAATATAACCATTTATCCTTGTCATGCTTAATTGGATAATGATGTCCCTTGGTGAACCATATGGCTGAAGTTGGAGAGTTGGTATGAAGATTTTGTTGTAATGATGGTGGCTTTTGGATGTAAATTGAATAGTTCATGTTTATGCGACTATCTGGACTCTAGAGTATAATTGAACATTAATGTTACTTCTATCTCTATCTACTGGGCTAATGTATGTTTGACAATCTACATGAAAAATCAACATAATTATGCAACAGTGAGATACTGGCAGTAACGGCAGTATCTTCCCAACAGTTTTTGGGTTAACCCATTCCTTTCCTTCATTCAGCTCTCTTAAGGTTGAGCTTCTCTATAGAGAATTTCTTGATAGCATGCATAACTTGGTTCATATGTTTTGCATAAATTCGATACAGGAATTGTCCATATCTCAAAATTTGACGTACTGGCAGTGTAACAATATCCTACACTTCATGTACAAATTGTCATGTTTGACCATCCAGTTGGATGAACACGATTCATTATTTTGCTCTACTGATAGGAAAGCTGTGAGGATAACATTTGATGTATTTGAATATCCCATTCATCTTATCATATACAATGCCTTTGACTCAATTCCCGAGAGATTCTTACAACTCTAACAACCTGGAGTAGTCTCCACCTTTGATCTCATTTGGGCAGTCATCTGGTTATCCACTCCCCTTGAGCTGTTAGCTGTTTGGCTGGGCTAGAACAGTCCCAAGAGCATTTAAATATGCACTATTTTTTTTTTTTTTTTGACAAATGATGTTGTTTTGTAAGGATTAATTGGCCACTAACTTGTTTCATAAAATTAACGACCGAAACTAGTGAGGAAGTGGTCAGATGCTCAAGTCCTGCCCCGTGAGAGTGTTTATAATGCGTGTACACATATTGCCTTGTTCAACAAAAAAAAAATCATACCAATGTAATTTGATTCTAATTAAAAGGTTTCCTTGAGCATTTATGATCTTATCAGTATCTTAAACAAGAACCATGCTTGCAATTTGTGATGTTGATTTTGATTTTGAATTGTGTGTACGTGAGTGGAAGCTATATCAAGTGATCCTTACTGGGCTCTGCTTTTATATGCTTCAATTTGCGCATACCATCAAGTGATATATTTTTCCATTGCCCCATTAATAATTTGTTATAATGGAACCATACCTTTTATATTGCAGTTGGATCAAGGCTTGGGAATTGGCAGCAAGTTCCCTTTCTTCAACCGCCACCAGCTCTCGTACACTCGATTCATTCCGTTGAAGGAAGTGGAAGAAGGAGCAGGGAAACCACCACCGCCCACCCTTGTCCTTCACGGACATTATGGCGGCTGTGTAGGAGACCTCCCAAGCTATGATGCATTTACACTTGGAGGACCCTATTCAGTGAGAGGCTACAACATGGGAGAGTTGGGTGCCTGCCGAAATTTACTGGAGGTAATACCAAGTTACACTTTTGTAGTTTCTTTTCTAATCTTAATTAATTTCATAGCTTAGAATATGATCCTTCTATTGGTAATTTGAGGGACATGATTACCTATCTTCCGATCTGGAATCAATTTTGTTTCAATTTTGAAATATCGCATATAAGATGGATACAAATATGGACAGCCTTACTTATCTGAAATATCTAAGTTGATATGTGACAATTTAATACACAGGTTTTTTAGAGCAATTTAATACACAGTTAGATGTAAATAACTCGATCTTTTAGTTTCAATAAATTCCAGCTTATATCCAAATTTTATTCTAGCATTGATTCATTTTTATCAAATATGGATATTGTGTAAGATGATGATTCAGGGGAATGATGGGAAAGTGAGAAATGGTGTTTGCTCCATTGAATCCCTCTAGAATGAAGGGTTGAAAAGATTATATCATATTAATTTAGACTGAAAAACCAAAACCCAATGTTAAAAACCAAAAACTCTAAACCGAAATAATTTTCTAGTGTATTCCAACATTCCATTCTACGAGTTCTCACTTGACTCATTTGAGTTTGATTTCGGATTGTATCTATATTTTGCTGTAAGAATACAATACCTGGATCAGCTCCATAATGTTTTTTTGAAATGGCTATAAACACATCTTCCCTCTAATCAGCTTGCTTCCGAGCTGCGAATTCCCATAAAGAACACCCAACTATACGCATTTGCAGAGCATGGGAATGATCTAGGAAGTTCAAAAGAAGTGAAAGGGAACCCTACAGAATTCTTCCGCCGAGCTGGGCATGGCTCATCCTATGGTGCTGGTGTGAAACTTGGGCTTGTGAGGGTGGAGTATGCAGTGGATCACAATACTGGTACTGGAGCAGTCTTCTTTAGGTTCGGAGAGAGATTTTAGTATCGTTTGCTCTCCTGCATGTCTATGTAATAAAAATTTGAACAAGGTCTTGGAGGATGTTGCTTTATTTTGTGAGCATCATAGGGATTTATTAGAGATTACTACAATTTTTTGGTTTCTAGATTTAGAGGCTGTCATTTTGGTGTGATTATCAAATGGAAAATTTGTCAGTATTATGTGATGTAGTGCATTGAAATTCGATCAGTAGTTTTCATTATTATGTTTTGTTCTCTGAAATTTTTTGGTCATCTTTGATCCATCGACAACAAAAGGTTTCATAACCCATGTATGTGACATGAGTTGCATGTGTTTGGAAGCACATTAGAATTTGAATAGCTCTAGACTGGATCCTGCCTCTCTGAAAGCCTAAAAGGCAGCAGTTGTATGAATTTTGCATGTTTGAATTTTGAGCCTCAGGCCTCTGGTTGTATGTCAAGTATGCAATTATTTTACACTCAAAACACAAAATGCCTGAAATTGGCCCTATTCGCATGATAAGTTGCAGAAGATCCAATTGCTGGCAGCACGAGTGCTACCAAATAACCCCACACCTCGAGGTTTCCTCCTACTGATCAGTTCCATATTGCAACATAACCTTCACTGCATGAAAAAGATACATGGAGGCCTAGGTATCACCTAGGATCGAGAAGGATATTACCTCATTAGATGAGAGAAGACGTGCATGAAAAAGATACATAGAGGCCTAGGTATTATCGATCTTCGAGATATGAATCTGGCGCTACTGGAAAAATGGTGGTGGAAAGTGTTCCTTTCAATTTGTTCAGGGATATATGCATGGAAATGGAACAAGAAGTCTGGGCTTCAGTTAAAGCCCTCGGGTTTCCTGGTTCTGGAAATGCATCACCAAGGCCTATGAACCCTTCAATAGCTGTGTGAAATTAGCTATCGGTAATGGCAGACTCATCAGATTATGGTGGGATAAGTGGTGTTCTGATCATACACTCAGATCCCTGTTCCTTGATTTATATGAGCAAGTGTCACAACCACACTGCACGGTGGCCGCAGCCTGGAAAAGAGGCACCTGGAAGCCACTTTTCAAACAACCTGCTTGACCTAGGTTCTCAGCTTAGACTAACGGAACTTCATGCCTACATCACAAACGTTGGAATTGGTTGCTTTCAGGGTCCCAATAAGAAGTCCTGGGGATTAGAGAAGAACGGCAAGTTCACGGTTCGCTCCATGTACAACCGCATCCATTTTAGGGGATGTACTCCAAAGTGGTCAGCCGTCATCTGGAGAACGAAAGCCCCGCTAAAGGTCAAAGCTTTCTTTTGGTTGGTATTAAATGATGCGATCCTGACTAGGGAAAACCTATCTAAGCGCCAACCGAGTGTGGACTCTCAATGCGGGTTCTGCCACGCTGCCCTTGAGACTAGAGACCACCTTTTGCTACAGTGTCCTAGGAGCAAAGCGGTGCTCATAGAGGTTCTCAGCGCCCTAGGGAGAACTCAATATCCTAGTACATACGAGAACCTGTGGGTAGGTCCAAAGTTCACGTCGGAGAGGGGTTCAATGAAAGAAGCGTGGTATATCGCTATCGCCGCAATGACCTGGGTTCTTTGGCTAGACAGAAACAATCTTTACTTTCGTAGAACTTGCAATAGTATTTCTGGCAATTTGACTCACATTATGCATCTTATTTCATTTTGGGCTACTGTGGCCGCAGCAGGTCACGGGGAAAGGATTACGAGCGTATTGAGTTTGATGATGAGGAGATCGAGATCGGGCCGACGATCGACTGATAGCCAGCACGGCCTACTATGATCATAGATACCCACCACCCGAGAGTTTGTTAGGGGAATATAATGTATTTCCTTATGGTTGCTCTATGTTTCTTTTGTCCCACCCACCATGTTCCGGGTGGAGTTTATGTACTTTTGTTTTGATTGTAGGTCTTTGTAATGGGCTCAACACTCTGAGTTTATTTTGTTAATCCCTTATTAATGAAACAGGGCGGTCAGACTCCACCTTTTCTTCAAATAAAATTTAAAAAAAAAAAAAAAAAAAAAACCTCATTGCAAGCCTAGTGAATAGGTGATTCAAGACATGAGAGAAGTTTTATTGCCTCGTAAATTGTGAATGTCGTTTGGTAACCTGCACCAATTACATATATGTTGCATGTGTATGTCGAAATGAGGTATGAACCTCTACAGATTTCTTATACTTTTGGACTGAACACGAGAAGCCTTAGCCTCAGAGGAATGGTTGCTAGCACTAGCACTTGCACCTGTGCTACACAATACATTAGAAGCTATAGTTTTCATTTGGCTTCACGAAATTGAATTTTTTCCCAAACTGACCCACTTTTTAAAAAATTCTCAAACTGATCTACTTGCTTTCTCAAATAGAGTATAGTCAAAATCCATTCGCTATCTGAGAAAACGAGTATTGGTTTTGAATTTTTTGGTTTCTTCTTTGGCCAAAACTCGTCGTCTCAAAAAGCGAGCTTGTTTTAACCAAACTCGCTTTTAGTGACAGTGAGTGTCCATTGGATTGTGTTATCCATTAATCATCCCATTATAATGTGTAATTATTATTTTATAAACCCCCTCACTGTTTCTCTCTCTCTCCCAATCTCCTCCTCTGTTTCTTCCGAAACCATACCCACCCCATCGAACCCCCCACCCCCCCGCTCATTGCCGTCGCCTCCCTGCCTCGATGCTGTCTCTCTGCCTCCTTCCTCCGCTATCCTCGTCGACAGCCCCGCCTCACTGCACCCCGACTCGTTGATCTTCCCGTCATCGCCCTCGACGTTGCCTCGCGACCCCGACGCCCCTCACTACCGTCGACCAGTCAGCTCCACTTCGCCTCTCTCCGCTGCTCCTTCCACCCATCTCATATGCAAAATCTTGAAATTGTATGCTTGACCTTAACTCATACCCCACTTGTTTCAGTGCTTTTAGCTTTTAGCTTTCCTTTCCTGGTTGTAAGAGTGCCGGATACTCGGTTATTCAGTTCAGTTCATATATACTGTAAAACAATTTTATCCTAATTTTGCGTACACATCTTATTTGATCAAAATCTGTTCTTTTTGGTATTGATGTTAGAACTAATTTGGTATATGACCAAGGTTATGTTCGCAAGTATCTGGAGATTCCGAGATCTAACATTAGTTGCAAATGTAGTTATTTCATTGCCTTTGAAAGATTTGTAGAATTAATGGATATTGATGATGATTTGTACTTATATCGGAATCAAAATTCATGTCAGATATCAGAGCAGTTAGTTGGGCAATCTCTCTGTTATAAACCGAATTAAATCGGATTGGCAGAAGCCAATGTTTAGTTTCTTCTCCTTTTTCGAACACAATTGTTTTGGAATCATAGAGCTCCGAAAGTCTACTTAAGTTGGGTAATTCCTCAATATGTTTTGTTTTTCTGATAGTAATGTATCTTGAAATTGGATAGCTTGACTCAAAAGCGATGTAAATCCATCCTACCTAGTTCATCCTCCAGGATTGGCACATTTGAAGCTGATTCCAAGAAATCCTCGTTACTTATGTCCTGGTAGCGAGGGACGTCGGGATCGCGAGGCAGCGTCGAGGGCGATGACAGGAGGATTAGCGAGTTGGGGTGCGGGGAGGCGAGGCTGTCGACAAGGACAGCGGAGGAAGAAGGCGAAGAGGAAGCGTCGAGGCAGCGGCGATGAGGGGGGGGGGTTCGATGGGTTGGGTTCGGGTTTCGGAAGAAACAGAGGAGAGAGGGGAGAGACAAAAACAGTGAGGGGGACTTAAAAAATAATATTATAATATTATAATGGGATGATTAATGGATAACAAACACAATCCAATGGACACTCGTTGTTTCAAAAAACGAGTTTGGTTAAAACAAGCTCGCTTTTTGAGACAGCGAGTCTTGGCCAAAGAAGAAACTAAAAAAATCCAAAACCAACACTCGCTTTCTCCGATAGGGAGTGGATTTTGACTAAACTGGCTATCTGAGAAAGTGAGTGAGTCAGTTTGAATTTTTTTAAAAAAAGTGGGTCAGTTTGGAAAAAAGTTCCACAAAATTATAAAGAATGCATACAAGCAAAATAAGTAACTTAAGATCTTTTTTGGTTATTGTTGTTGCTAATTTTGGTGTGGGAGCAAACAAATGATTCGTGAATTCTTCTAGAACCAATAAAAGCTAACCTCTTTACTACTTGCCAATGATAAATCGTTCTCAATGCTGCTGCCGACTTGCAAAAAGTTCGAAACACCGGGATTGATATCGGCAACGGGCCCTCCGACGCTCAAGTTGGTAATCTGAAAGATTATGAAAGAGTTTTTTGAGAGAAAATACTGATTACCTTTTTTATGGTGGGGGTAGAGGGGTATTTATAGTCCCCTTTGGGACCAGTTTCGAGATAATCATTTATTTATACTTTCGGTGTTTTTGGATAAGAATTAGAGTTTAAATTTCTTCATAATAAGAGATTTGGTTTAAACCATCTCTTAGGGATAATTACGAATTTATATAATTCTTTAAATGTTCTGTATTTACTTATAATGGGCTGTTATCTTGACCTAGTAAGGTAGATCCGTTTTTGGGTTATTAGGCTTGGAAAAGACTCAGTTCCCATTTTTGGACCCGTTTGGTATAGAAATTACCATTTTGCCCCTGAGAGCTTTGAGATTTGTGCCCGATTTAAACGATCCCGATTTGGTTATATTTCTAGCCATATCACAAGCCCCCCACTTCCGAAGATTGAGTTTCACAGCCTTTGAGGAGTACTTTGCCCGTTTTTAATGGCTTATAAAATTTATCGGAGTTTTCGGGGACGTTTAGATCTTTCTCGGAGTGTAAAGATGCTTTTCTGGGTTTGTAAAATACTTAGAATTATTGTTAGAACTTTCTGTATTTTTTTGTGATTTTTCCAGATTTTTTTCCATCAATTTTTATTCATTTTTTGAATTTTTATTCAATTTCCGAATTTTAATAATTAATTTTTGAATTTCTGATTAATTATTCTAAAAATAAAATTACTTTTTGGGAATATAAAAATATTTTTGAGAATTAATAATTATTTGAAGTATTTTTTAATTAGTTATTTTGAATTTTTTATTATTTTCCAGATTTTTAAATAGTTAATTCGAATTGGTAATTAAATTAATAAATTAATTAACAAGAAAATACACTGATCAGATCACAGCCGTCCATAACGATCTAGCGCGAATATCTGGGAGATCGAATGGTAAATGTGTTCCATCAGCTCGGTTTGGCACATGCTCATATCGAATCTGAGGTACTTTGGTCCAGAGTTGACATGGCGCTTTGCGCTATTGACACGTCATCATTGACCATTGACCAACCAGTGTTGACCATTGACTTTCTATATTTTTGTATTTTATATTTTATATTTACATTTATTTTTTTTGGCATCAATCACAGTTGTTCATCTCCAGTGTTGACCATTGACCGAAAGTAGCTTCTCTTTCATCTGGACCGTTGAACTGGATGGCGCGATTTTCCCCAGTAGATCGGACAGTAAACACGTTCATCATGGTCGGATTGGCACTTGCTCGGATTTGTTCCGAGATGCTGACCCTGACCCATCGTGGCCTAATGGGGTGGCACCATGTGTCGTTGACTGGTCAAAGTTGACCGGTCAGTGTTTGACTGTTGACCGAAAGTAGCTCATCTTTTATCGACCGTTGATCCGGATGACGCAATTTTTGAGGAGATCGAACGGTAAACACTTCAAACACGATCAGATTAGGGGTAGCTCAGATTCGCCCCGAGCTTGCTTGATGCCGAACACGCGTGGACCTGTGCAATAGTGCCACGTGGAGTTGACTGCTCAAAGTTGACACAGTTCATGTTGACTTAGTCAACCCTTTGGTTTGCCCTTGCGCAGATGAAGAAGGTAAACAAATGATTGAAGGGTTGACACCACTCTAGGGGTGAGTTGAGCTCCGAACTCGTTTGGAAGATGACCGCTCCAGTGGTGAGCGGGATGAATAGCATCACCAGGCTCTAGGAGAGAGACGTTTGGGAGGCGAGTTTGAGGAGCAACTGTAGGGGTGAGTTGAGCTCCGAACTCGTTTGGAAGAAGGCTGCTCGAGAGGCGAGCAGAACGAAGAGCATTACCAGACTCCAGGAGAGAGCCGTTTGGGAGGCAAGTTTAAGGAGCAACTCTAGGGGTGAGTTGGGCTTCGAACTCATTTGGAAGAAGGCCGCTCGGGAGGCGAGCAGAACGAAGAGCATCACCAGGCTATAGGAGAAAGCTTCCTGTAGCCCTTTGAGAGACGAGTTTGAGGAGCAACTCTAGGAGTAAGTTGAGCTCTGAACTCTTTTGGAAGAAGGCCGCTCGGGAGGCGAGTGGGACGAAGAGTATCACCAAGCTCTAGGAGAGAGTCGTTCAGGAGGTAAGTTATGGGAGAAACTTTAGGTGTGCGTTAAGCTCCGAACTCACTGTGGATGAAGAAAGCCGCTCGGGAGGCGAGCAAAATGAAGAGTATCATCGGGCTCTAGGAGAGAGCCATTCGGGAGGTGAGTTAAAGGAGCAACTCTAGGAGTGCGTTGAGCTCTGAACTCACTGTGGATGAAGAAGGCCACTCGGGAAGCGAGCAGAATGAAGAATATCACCGGGATCTAGGAGAGAACCATTCGGGAGGCGAGTTTGAGGAGCAACTCTAGGGGTGAGTTGAGCTCCGAACTAGTTTGGAAGAAGGCCGCTCGGGAGGCGAGCAGGACGAAGAACATCACCAGGCTCTTGGAAAGAGCCATTCGGGAGGCGAGTTTGAGGAGCAATTCTAGGGGTGAGTTGCGCTCCGAACACGTTTGGAAGAAGGCCGCTCGGGAGGCGAGCAGGATGAAGAGTATCCCCGGGCTCTATAAAAGAGTCATTCGGGAGGCGAGTTTGTGGAGCATCTCTAGGGGTGAGTTGAGCTCCGAACTTGTCGTTTGAGCTCGATAAATTTGTAGAAGCAACCTGAGGAGGGGGTTGGCACTGACTTTTTCGTTTGGGCCCGACAGGGTTGTTGAGATGACTCCATGAGGGTGTTGGCGTCGACCTTACCGTTTGGACCTAGCAGCTTGTTAAGGTGACTCCATGAGGGAGTTGGCGCCGACCTTACCGTTTGGACTCGGAAGACTTGCAGGCTTGTAGGAGTAACCCGAGGAGGGGGTTGACGCCGACCTTGTCGTTTGGTCCCGGTAGGCTAGTAGAGGCGACCCGAAGAGGGAGTTGGACTCCAAACTTGTTGTTTGAACCCTGCAATCTTGGGGAGTCAATCTTGAGGTGTAAATTGGCCTCCGAACATGCTGTTTGAACCCATCAAGCTTGTAGAGGCAACTCGAGCAGTGAGGTGGATGTCATATCCGATGCTTGAAGGTGAACTGATTGTAAGAGAAGCTCTTCGGATGAGCTGGGCTCCAACACCATTGCATGGAGTGAAGGAGTTGCTGGTGTGGCTCGGAAGAGGAGTTGGGCACGAAGCTCATTGATGAGGGTTTTCAAGCTGAAGGAGAAGCTCCAGGGGCGAGCTAGGCCCTAGATTTAGTATGTTTGAGTCAAAATTTTGAGATATCCCTGGAAAACAGCTGGTCTTCGAACTTGCTTGTTGCAAAATTTAACCAGTAGTGGGAGTAGTTTGAATGGTCTTTTTGAGCCTTGAAACCCCATACTTGCAAGTTGTGAGGGAAATTTCGAACCATGATTGTGAACTTCAAATTAGTTGTTTCCGAGTTATCAACGAGTTGTAGGGGCAATTTCGAATGGTGAGCCACTCCACACTTGTTTGTTTGCAAGCGACTAAAGCGGCGTCGAACCAAGTGTTGGACTGAAAAGTTTGAAAGTTTCAACAAGTTGTAAGAGCAATTCTGAATGGTGAGCTGCTCTGCACTTGCTTGTTTGCAAGCGGCTAAAGCGGCGTCGAACCAAATGTTGGACTCCAAACTTGTCTTTTGAGCCTACCAAGTTGTGGGAGCAACCCTCGGGGACAAGCTGGACTCCAAACTTACTGTTTAACAAGTTGCAAATGTGATTTGGGGAGATAGACATGAGGCCATGCAATGATCTTTATAAGAAAAAAATTAAGTTTTATGAAACAAACTAAGTGGCTGCCCTGAGGGAACGAGCCGTTATTACATGCTTTGGCCGTATCGTAAGAAGCGACCTTATTGAAAACTAAAAAACCTACTTCTACGAGAGGGTGTTAGACACCCTCGTTGTACTTCATTTGATGCTCTGTATTCCAAGTCAGCCTTCCCAAAAGAGGGGGATCTCCTTGAGTTCATCAACTTGTAACGCCCCGAATTCCAAATAAGACCGAATTCGAAGTTCCACAGGATCTTTACACTTCACTTCGTACAATTTTACAAGGAAATTTGAACTTTTTATATTACAACAGAGTCCTTTACATTTATTTACACAGCGGAAGGTAAAATGAAGTACAATAATGAAAAATCATACAATTGCAACATCTTTAACATTTAAATAAATCAACAGCAACATATCAACTTTATATCTTCATGAAAATCCAACTCCTGCATATAAAACTGTAGGCACGTAAGTTGCTTATAACCGATGAAAATGTTATACACGGCCAACCTCTCTATGCCGAAAATATAACAATCTTAATACTTTAACAAACCACAAACTTGAATGTAAATAAAGTGTTAAATGTAACTACTCTAAACATGTAAGTGTATGCAATGCCTTAATGCCTAATGCAAATATTTTATACTAAGATGACACTAATGCATACTTGTTCGGATTCTATGCATTCCATACTACATAGGTCCGAGGGCAAGCACCTACGTACTCCACATTAAAGGGTTCGATCCCTTGCCATGAAAACTACCCAGTAATAAAAGCAAGGTTTAGACATTCCACGAGTACGGATCCCAATCTCGGAGTACACTGCCCGACTGTTATAACAGACTTCTCGTCGTGCAAACATCCCGCAAGTGCCCCTCTAGCTCCGGTATACGTATATACACTGGAGTACGGCAAACTATCCGTCCGAATACGCATAGTCCCGAATTTAAAATAAAAACTCATCTCCATCGAAGCAACCTCAGTCTCGGAGTACACCGCCCGATTGGGTCTATAGTCCCGGTGTACACCGCCCGACTATATAGAGTGCCCCACTTTCGTTTGCCCACGTTTACTACATCTTCTCTTAGTGCCTAGTTCTTAAGTTCAAGACATGAATAAATTATCAAACCTAAAGTTAGTTTTACCCTCTACCGGACTTAATCACACCGAGATAGCTCCATGGCCATATCTCAAACTAAAACTCAAATCTTTTAATTCAACAATGCCCATACCCGGGGTCTCATTAAATCTCTATATCACAATCTTTCATGTACAAGAATTCATGGGTACTCATACCCTTCAATAATCATGTATTAAACTCAATATATTCTTATCTTCAACTTATTCACAATTTAATCAATGTCTTATCTTAGCATCATTCATTCACTTATTCTCAATTCTTTCAACAAAAAAAAACAACATTTATTTTCATGAACTCATAATATAGAGTAATCACTTCAATCTCATAATTTAATCACATATAGTTTCTTAAACCACATCAAGTATTTTTACTCAACCAAAATAATCATAGAATTTCATTTAGAGAAAAATCAATTGCATTGCCAAAATTAATCTTCTTATAATCAAGGTCATACTCTTGAATAAGTTTTCAAATTCATCAATTTATTAATTATCTCCATTTCACTTTTAATTAAGTTATTCTCACACTCCCAGTACTTTCAAAATATCCTATGGAAACATATAAAAAAAATTTAAAAAAATAACAAAAGTTTTAGAATCAAAGTCAGAGCCTTCACATATTGGAAAAAGGGTTTAGAAACAAAGTCAGAACCTTGACATTTTTTTCTAAAAAGTTTAGAAACCAAGTCAGAGCTTTCATATATGAAAAAAAAGGTTTAGAAACAAAGTCAGAGACCCCCACAAAGGTTCAAACCCAGGGTCAGCAAGGAGAAAGCCCAATGCCCAAGCCAAGGGGCCAAGTGCGCGCCCACGTGAGTGAAGTACACTTGGGGTTTTAAATACCCAAACTCTCCTATTCATTTAGTTTAAGAAAAAGTTTTCTGAAAGCCAACTCAATGACACCAGTACTCGAACCCACGCAGACTAAGAGGCAGCTGAATGCCTACCCACTGAACCATTGCTCAGATCACAACCTATATGGAGTTTAAGTCCCCAACTATTTAACCTCCACTGATTCATCTCTAAAAAAAATATATGTGCATTCAATTTATACGGTTCCGTTAATTAATTATGGTCAACCTACGCACTCTAAAAAAATCATAGAACGATATACTGAATTCTAATTTAACACTAAGTTCACACAACTGAAAATTTCTACCGTGTGAAGAGTAGCTCAATTTTCGCTATAATTTGTGAAATGTCAATTTTACTTCACTATATATATATTTTTCCATGTCCATTAGCAATAAGAGAATTTTTCTCATGGTCAAATAAATTCGTATTTTATAAAAAGATCTACTCTTCTAAAGTGAACACAAATGAACAATTCACATGCTAATTTATGAAATTTCTAAACTCTAATTTCTCAAATCTATCTTTTATCAACATGCAATTCACTCAAAATTTTAGAGTTTCTTCTATCACACATATCACAAATCATGGGAGCAAATTAACAATTCTACATTACTAGTTTAAATTTTAGAGTATCTACACATGCAACTACTCAATAAATTAGAAAGTATAAAGGATCACCCACCTCTAATAAAGAATTTGCAAACAAAGATGATGAGACACAACTTCTATGGATTCCTAGCTCCAATAAGCAACTCCTAGTCCTTCTCCTCCTAGTAAGAGCACTCCACAAAGCCTCTAATGCAACAAGAACACTCTCTAACTCTCTTTCTTTTTCCTCTTTTGATTTGTTTTGTTTTGGTGTGAAATGAGAAGAAAAAAGGGGGTATTTATAGGACAAAATGAAGAGCTAAAATGTAATCTCATCCACCTAATAACTACCCACTCAACTTTTCACTTTCCCACTACTCCATCTCTACATCTTCCTAACCCCCGGCCTCTCTCTTTCCCATAACCGGTCTATCCCCCTCTCTCCTAAGACACGTGCACGTGTTGTGCACTAGTGCACACACACACACAAATAAATAAAAATCCTATAATTCTAATATGTGTATTAAAAGTTGTAACATGTCATGTGTGAGTCCATGCACAACCAAAAATTAATGGGCGTCTTGTGGGCTTGCTTTTAATTAATTTAATTAATTAGTCTAGTGGGCTAAAATCTATTCTTAGGTCCATGGGTTTAATGAAAGGCTAATAAAAAGACTCATGTATGCTAAAATAATAAATGAGAGTAAGACAAATAAAGATGGAAAAATTAGCACGTGCATCGTAGGTGTAAAAATTGAAAAATGTATTTTTAATTAAATTAAAAATAAGGGATGTTACACAACTAGTTCGGGAAGGACTTGACTGTTCTGTTGGGGGAGCTCTAATGCTTCAAGTGGGAGGACCGAGCCTCCTATTGTAGTTGTGTAGCACCTCCGAGCTGTCTCTTGGTTTTCTTTGACTTCCCCCACTCCTGCTGAGGTCAGAAACTTCATTTTTATGTGAAAGGTTGAGGGTATGGCGTGGAGTACTGCTAGGCCTGGTCGGCCCAGAATGACATTGTAAGCGGCCTTCACATCGATGACCATGAAGTCCATTGCCTCTATGCAGGTTGTTGGGGCTTTTCCTGCGGTCACATCAAGAGTGACTATTCCTTCGATTGAGATTGGAACCTCAGAGAACCCGTGGAGTGTGTATCCAGCTGGCTTGAGATGATCTCGAGAAAGCTTGAGGCCTTGGAAGGCTTGATGGAGCTACCACTGTAGACCATGATCCGGCGCACTTCGTGGTTGACCATGAGGAGATTGATGACAAGGGCATCACAGTGGGGCATTCGGATGCCTTCTAGACCCCTGTCTGAGAACGTCACCGGAATCCCGAGGATTTTGGGCGGTGGTAAGTTTTGTACTGAATTAACTTCTCAGATGATGGCCTTTCGGGAGGAGTTTGATTCTTCCCCCATAAGCCCTCTGTGGGTCGAATAATGGACTACACCTGGCTCCAAGTTTTGGGACTCAGAGGGCTTTCTCGACTTGCTTATTAGCTCCCTGGGGTGGAGGAGAATCGGCTCTGTCCTTTCTGATGAACTTGGCTAGGTGCCCCTGTAGTATAGTTCTTCGACCTCCTCCTTGAGAGCCCGACAATCATCTGTATCATGGCCATGAACCCTATGGAAGTGGCACCACTTGTCTCTGTTTCTCCTTTTCGTTGGGGTATTCTTTCTAGGAGGAGCACGGAGTAGTCCTTTCTTATCCACCTCTATGAGAGCTGCTGATATACTAGCATTGAGGGGGGGTGAACTTCTCAAAACGAGGAGTAGGGTGGTGCTGACGATTGTCGTTTTTCTGGAATTTCTTAGGACCTTTTTCATCCACACCATTCGTTTGTTCCCGGATGGGGGCTCCTTATGATCATGGGGATGTAGAGCCTCTTCAACCCGAATGTACTTCTCACTCCTTAGCAGGAGTTCCGAGAAGTTCCGAGGAGACTTCTTAGCGAGGGATGCTTTTAGGCGTTCACTTTTCCCTTGTCCGAGGGCTAGCAAGGATGCACTTGTTTTCTCGGTTCGGCGGCTGCTAACGAAGTGGATGAGGAAGAGATCCTCAAATTGGTAAAGGTCGAGGAAGAGATCCTCAAATTGGTAAAGTGAGAAGATGGAGGCTGGGGATAAACAGGAGTACTATTCTCTCGCTGGTCCCCTCAACGTATCTGGGAAGGCTTTACAAAGAAGCACGTCAGAGACTTGATGGACCGTCATGAGGATTTCAAAACTCTCAATATGATCAGCCGGGTCAGACTCCCCGTTGTAGGATTCAAAATGAGGCGGCTTGAAGTTCTCGGGGACACGGGCTTCCATGATGGTCCTAGAGAAGGGGGGGTATGCTTGGGCGGAAGTTCTTAGTATGTTGACCTTTTTCAAGGTTGATCTTGCTGAGGCGCCTCTCAATCTGTTGTAGGTGGCGATGGACCGAGTCATCCTTCTGGTTAGATCTAGTCGACCATTGGGACTCTCCTTCATGCATGGTGGCATGATGTGGCTATGTGCTTGTCCGTCATCATATGGAGGGATGTTAAGGGCTCACAGGATGTCATCTTTGAAATTTTAGAATTCTGCCTGGGTGACCGGTGCCCCTCCATCATGGGGAACCCTTGGTGCTGATCGGCTCGCAACGGTGTGGATTCTTCGCTGTCGACGGGGAAGAGACCCCCTTTGCCCCTTTGGGGAGGCATGCCTTCTGGATCTCAGCCTTCGAGGAGAATGACTCCTCTGACTTCTCTGGTGTTCTGGATGAGGGACCTTGTCACGGGCTCATCTTTTATTCAAGCGGGTTCGGACGTCGATCCCTTGTTGGCAGTTCACGATGATTTGACGGAGGTCTCTTGACCCCTGAGGACCTTGCGAGGCCATCAAATCGGTGGAAGGATTGTGGACCGAGACAGGGTCATGGAGAGGATGCTGTCCTCGACGGCTTTGAATGGGAGCCCCCTGGCGTAGTCCCTCTGGAAGCGGTGCGCGCCTGTTGGGGAGGCGTCTGTTCAGGTTGAGGCTGCTGAACTTGTTTATCTTGTTGAATGAGAACATCCTCGAGCGGAGGAGGTGGAGGAAGACGGGTGGCTCTTCGACTTGGCATCGCCGACTTCCCTTTTTCCTTTTCCCTTTGGAGGCATGGCTGAAAACTACTTTTACCGGAGAGTATGGTTGGATCGCTATTTCTGATTCTCACAGGCGGCACCAATCTTTTGCTATTTATTTTGGTGTGGGAGCAAACAGATAGTGTGTTAATATTTGATGGAAACTACTAAAAATCTGACCTTTGATCTTTGTCGTGAAATGAGGTTAGAGCTCTTGAGGTTGAATCTGGATCGTTGATTGAACACAGTGATCTGGATCCGATGGTTGCTGACGCAGTCGATGAACCTTCTAAAAGCCTAAAACACCGTGGGTGACCCCGACGACAGACCCTTCCGATGCTCAAGTCAGAACCAAAGATAGAAAAAGAGTATGAGAGAGAAACTGTTGATTACCTTCTGACTGTGGAGGGGGGAGAGTATTTATAGGCATGAGAAACATATCAAGAGATTGAAATGAATCCACTGGATCGATATGAATTCATTATCTCTTGTTTGAATCTCCCCCTCAAGAGATAAACTCTCTGCTTTGGGGATAAGAGATTTGACTAACAAACTTCATGGGCTGGGTATCTCTTAGTGGGCCAATCTATCACTTTTTATGGGCTTGAAATAAGCACATATCTTGTAGAGGAGTCTGAAGAAGGTCTGGACCTGTTAAAGAGGCCCATTATGATAAATCTGTTAGTAGAAGCTTTAAGATCTGTGCTGGAATCGTACGACCCTGATTTGCTGCGATTTTAACCCTTATCAATTATGTTTTTTACTAATTAGAAAAACAAAGAAAAAAATACTACAAACAAACTGCTCACGAACTCTAGCTACCCCCATCACATTGTCACTAATAAGACTGATGGGGGTTACATTTGCAATAACTATTTAAAGAACCGCAGAAGGACAAAATAACACCCAAAGTTTACTTTAATTCTCATATAGCATCAAAAGTTTTTATAATACCCAAATAACACCAGATATTTTTAAAATATGACCAAAAACCACTTCTCTTAATTTTTTAGCTGAAATATTATGAAATTACAGAAATAACCCCATCATCTCTTCTTCTCTTTTTAGTTCCTCTTTATTTTTTTTTCAGTTTTCCTTGTTTTTTTTAAAAATATTTTGGTGGAAATGAAGGTGATGGTGATGTGTTTCAGTGGTGGTGGAGATGGTGGTTGGAGATGATGAAGATGATGGAAATGGTGGTCGGTGGTGGGGATGGTGGTTGGAGATGGTTGTCGGCGGTGGAGATTGTGGTCGGTGGTGGGGATGAGGATATATTCTGTAATTTGTATAAGGTGATGATGTCACACCCTGCTTTCCAAAATACGGGAATACGAGCATGTAAAGAAGGTCCAGCGAATGATAATAATACCATTCATAGCTGTAACAAATTAACTCAACAATATACAAGAGAATACAACCACGCAAGAAAAGAATAACCACATAAACAATGAATAAACTCTAAAATAATCATGACATAAATTCACCAATCCAACATCTGGAAAAAAGTAAACTTCGGGACACACAAGCCCAGAATACAAAGTATAACAAAAGTGATAAAATAAACAAATAACATGAGATAACTATAATAGTCTAATAGTCCAGCTCCGATCTTCATAGAGTTTGCTCACCATGTCATTCTGGTATCGCTCCTTCAGTACTTGTGAATTTGATCTAAAATAGAGAATATAATGTCCTCAAAGAAAGTCACAGACAGCAAGTAGTGGGAAACAGATAACAATAAAAAATATGGTATATCAAGAATGAAGGACTGGATCAAAGTCAAGAACAAAAACAAGGATTGACAATAATGTCAAGGTTCTATGTTTAGTTATGCAATAGTCAATAGTTACAATTCAGGATCAATATCGATGACAGTATATGGGGATCAAGCATGAAATGTCGATTTAGGGTTGTTATTTATTTTATTAACCTATCTAATGCACGTAGTACTATGTCTCATTCCACAGGTTTGGTGCATACAATCAAGTTATCGTTCAGACTCTAATGATGAATTCTATAGGGCTCATGTACTCGGGTCTTTTCGTGACTATAAAATTTGATCGGTAAACTTGGTCGGTAACTTGGTCGGTAACTTGGTCGGTAACTTGGTCAGTAAACATGTAACACGGAAACACGAGCCTCCTTCCGAGTACACTTTCCTATATTGTCCACTTCTAGGTCAACCCTTAATATCCCGGCTTGTTAATATTTTATTTCATCCTAATGTGAGCATGCAAGAAGATGTCAAGATTATGTAATGCAAGGTGTGACCAATTCTACTTATTACACGTAAGGCAAAAAACATTTATACTAAAATAATACAAATCACATAATCTGGACCACAGGATGTCACTGTACAAAAATAGAGATTCTCGCTGCTACAGGAAAGCAAATCTGGATCTGTCAAATGTTCTAGAAACTAGCCTCTCTTTCCGTTTTAGCGCATATATATACAACATATAAAAATTAGAGAAACTAGGTTCAAATTCTTATTCTTTACATATTTCATGTTTATGCAGCAGGTTACAGATTATATTCACATATATGTATCGGGTCAAAAATCTTTTCAATTCACAAAAAATCAGGGTGATTCCTAAGCATATATAGTCTCAGTCAAATTAATTTCACATTTTAATTTACTGTTAACATGTTTTTTTTATTAACAAATCAGGGTGATACATATAAATTTGCAAATCTAGAAATCCAGACCTAGCAGTACTAAAAATCAGATATCTAGCAGATTATATATTGGAATTTAAATCTATCAAATGTTCTGGAAAATAGACTCAGAGAGCTACAGTTCATGTTTACAAAGTTCATTCAAATTACTGCAGCAACAGGTACAAAAGTTTAATGCAAAAAAGGAAGGCAGTAGACCAGAAAATAATTTAGCATGAATTGGAAATAATTTCATCACACAAGCATGCAATCTCATAATAATTAAGTAACAAAAGTTCTATTTGGTGATTAACATGCAATTTCAAGATTAACGATGCAATTTACAATCAAGGCAATTAATTCATGAAAATAATATTCAGTCGGGGACATTCTAGTCATCAAACAATTCTGTCACATGGATCTACTTGTTTTCATGCATTACATGCATATGCAATGTGCAATAGGGACTAGGGTTCAAGTCAAAGATAATGGCAGGAAGTCAAGAATATCTTGGGTTAGCTCATGTAAACATTGAATATACTCAACGGAAGATAAAGAGTATAACAATACGATAAACAATCATGCTCTACTTGTGGAGATCAAAAGAATTCTTGAACGAGAAAAATAAACTAGTTCAAGAGATACTTGCCTTTTAGACGGTTAATCTGAATACAATAGAATAACGGGATAAGGACCCCGACGACAAAGTACACAGCGGCAGAACGTGCAACCGCGAGAACACAACAACACGTGCACACTACGTGCACAACCACAACAGTTAGAGCACACAACAGTGACAGAAATCCAATCCGATACAACAGCAAACAACAATCCAATCTGACACAATAGTAAACAACAATCCAATCTGACACAACAGCAAACAGCAAAAACCTAGCGGATCGACAATCACACAGCGAACAACAATCGTCACAGCAATAACAGCGGGATCGACTAGTTTTGGCTTCGATGGCAGCGGCGGTGGACTGGACGGCGAGCAGCAGTGGAGGAAGGCAGGGGCTCGACGGAGATGGGATGAGTTCGACGAGGCACCCTACTTTGGAAGAAAAGCAGAGGAGGGTGATAGGTTCGGTGGAGCGGCGACGGAGGAAGGCGAGGAGGCAGGTGGTGATGATGAGGGTGAAAACGAGGGTGAAAGGCGGTTACCGGAGGAGGACAGCAACGGAGGAGCTTCAATGGGTTCTCGGGGTGCTGTAGGCGAGCGGGGGTGGGTTCGACAAGGAGCAGTCAAGCCGATGGTGGCTGGCGACGGGATTGAGGGGATGAAGATGAGGGGGTTCGGTGGTTTGGATGGTGGGGTTCGACAGCAGGATGGTGGTCGAGGGAGGCGATGGAAAGAAGTGGACGAGGTGGAAGAGGAGATGGAGGTGCTGGAGCAACGGGAAGACGATGGGGACTAGGTTTCGGCGCAACCCAGAGGAAGAGGAGGAGGATCGATGATGGGGGACGGCAGCAGTGGGTTTCGAAAGAAACAGAGGAAGAGAGGTAGCGGGTGATGACGGTTGTAGGGGGGTATTAGGGTTAGTTTTGAATAAATTAGGGTTAGGGTAGGTTAGGTTTAAATAGGGAATAGGTAAGGGATGTTGGGTTACCGGGTTTCGGGTTTGGATACAATAAGAGATGGGTTATAGGATTTAGATTTAGGTTTAGTTAAATAGGATAAACAATTAGGATAATAATAGATTAAATTAGAGTACTTAATACAGAAAACATTCAAATAGGTTGTACAACACGATTTTACAGGGTTCAATAGAAAATAAAATTAATTGAAAGAATACAACTAGATTAAGATTTAGCTTTTCACAAGAATTAGAATAGTCATATATAAATAATATACTTGGTTTGTACTTTAAAATAATAATAATAATAATAATAGATAGATTAAAGTTTGCGAGCTTTCACAATAACAAAAGATGGATTTATTGCATAACAAAATAGGAATTGGGGTTTAACAAATTCATTAAATAATCTAAATAGTAACAATACATTTGATTTGGGCTCAAATATAAATAATCGATTAATTGGGATTATAAAACAAAGTTAAAATACACCACTATTCGAAAATAAATAAAATTGTTAATTAGAAGATACTTTAATACAAAATCCAAACCGAATTTTACACATAATGAATTTATAAAAATTTGAAATACAGAAAGTATTCAGGAAATATATATTTCTGGGAACGGGGGTTACAGATGATCACACTCTTCTTAACGGTTTAAACCAGTTAAAAGGTATATTCAGGGAATATTCCATTAACTTAATGAAAAATATAATGACATGTGCATTTTTGTCATATTTTAAAAACTCCGGGTGCTATTTGGGTATTATAAAAAATTTGGTTGCTATTTGGGAATTATTATAAACTTTAGGGAATTTTTTTTTAATATGTCAATTTTCGAAACTATTTACACTTATAGGCCAGTTTCCAAAGTATTTGCATTCGTGGTGTAGCGCCTCGAATTTCCAATAAATAAAATTAGAATTAAGTGGCAAAATTTTCAGAATCAACTTCAATATAATCCAAACACAGTATCAAATACAGGGAAAAATTAAAATATTTTATTACAACAATTCTTTCTTACATTCGCACAACGGAAAAATTTAAATACATCTATTCCAACACAACCCAACACTTAAACTTTAATCATCTCAAATCCAAGCTTCCACTTTATTTGGGCAACTAACTTGCAAATCCTGCAAAATAATTGAAGAGTGGGGACGTCAGTTGAAGGCAATTGACACAATACTATAGTAATAGCAACCTTCCAAAGTCTCACAATCACAAACTTGCCACATAACATGAAATGAAATAACGATAAAAGATTCAATAAACAACAAGTGAAACTATACTAAGTAAGTGTGTAAAAAAACAAAAGAGAAATGAATTAAACAATATTCAAGAAAACACAATGCACACGATGATTTCTAATGCATACTTGTCGGATTCTATGCATCCCATTCTACATAGGTCCGGTGTAAGCCCTTATCGTTCTCCACTTTATAGGGTTCAATCCCTCGTTATGCAACCTACTACAATGACTACTACGAGATTTAAACGTTCTGCGCGTACCTAGCCCATGCCCCTATAATTTCGGAGGTCAATCTCTATCCAAAGATAATTTCCGAGACAATTTCACTCAGACCTGGGAATTTTTGAGTGTATCCCACACCACAAGCAATGGCGCCTCACCACAAGCAGACGTCCCATAAGCGTCTCCCCGATCCCGATAATTATGGAGATCATTCCCACACCGCAAGTAATTCGGAGACTATTTCACTCACATCTCGATAATTTCAGGAACTATCTCACACCGCAGATCATCCTGAGGCCCTCATACTCACGTTTGCTCCCATTTTATCATGTCACCGCAGATCATCCTGAGTGCCTGTCCTTATGCATACATATAGGAAACCTGAGCCACCTAAAGCTAGCACCACCTTATCGGACTTAAACCCCACAAAGCTAGGAACACTAGCCCTTCCTGGTCAAGTCCCACAATCAATTAATACTGGCCAGTAATTCTGGATCCTGCTCAACTTCTAGTGCCCACAACACAAAATCCTCAACTAACTTTCTAGGGTTCACAACATAACCCTAAATCTCAAATCAGACCTAACTTGGTTCAATAATACAAAATATCCTTTCATATATGGAAAACAAATTCAACTTACGAAAATTCTTCAAACTCACCATTTTGAATCTCACTTTCCATTCATTCGTAAATTTCAATTAATTCAACTACAAATTCATTCAATCTCAACTGGAACAAATCTCTTAAATATGAGATCTCATTCCCAAAATCTGAAATTTTATAGTTTCCAAAATCCGAAATTTACCCTCTTTAAAACTGAGAATAACTCTTAAAATTTCGAAATAGTCATCCTTCAAAACCGAAGCATATAACCCATAAAAACTGAGAATTTCATCTACAAAAATATAGGTTTATTTCCCTCAACCATTACTTGAATACATCGAAATTGAAACTAGAATTTCACCAAAATCTGAAAGTTACATGATTTCGTTATTCAAAATAGTACACTCTAAAATCAATATTAAATTCTGAAAAAATCATTTAAATTCAGCACATATCAAGGAACTCACCATAAAAATATGGACTCAAACAAATTAATTTAAAGGGTTTATATTCAACAAATTTTGAAAACTATCCGTTATCTAAAAATCTGAAAGTTGTATCTTCTTCTCCTTAAGTGCAGTCCATTATAAAATGAGTATAAAAATATGGAAAATTGAGTTTAAATTTCTTCATAAACATAGACTATGTCATCAAATTTTTAATCTATTCGCACAAAAATTGAAGCTCTAAATCGTAAATAAACTGAAACTAGATTTTTATAAAAATATGAAATTTAACAATTTCAAAACTCAACCAAACTCCATCGAATCTCACATAAATATTAGATTAAATACATACATATGCACTTCTATATGTATACTAGTGTTTCCCCACCAAAGCACACCAGCCCCAAACACAAAAATCCTTCAAATCCGCACCCAAACACTTCAAAACAGCAGCCTTGCTGCTGTCTGCCTTGCAGGTTGAATAGTAACCCTCAGGTTACTGTTCACCCAAGACCCAAAACAACCCCAAACAGAACCTTAGGTCTAGGTTTTAACCCTGAAACCCTAACCCTAGGTTCTTCACCCATTCTTGCATATTTTCAATTGGGTTTTTAACATGGAAACAATGTATAAAAACTCTAGTTTTTTAACCCATCATAAGTTCATATGTAAACTGTAACATCCCTCCCAAAAAAATACATGTATACATATAATAAATTAATTTTCACAATTTGCACATGTAACACACGTGAAAATTTTTCTGTTCTTCTTCTTCTCATTTTCTTAATACACTTTGCTTTACAAATTTTATTTTATGGGCTTCAGAATATATAGTTATATTTATTAAAAAAAGAAAAAAAAAGGGGTGTGCACAAGATGTGCACGTGCACACGTGCGTTGTGCACACAGTGGAGCTCTGATGTTGGAGACGTTGAGGTGCATTGACTTAGTTGTGAGAGTAGAGGTAGTGGAGGGATTTTAGGAGGTGTGGCTGATAACTACTTTAATTCCCTATTAATATAATCCTAAGTCTAAAATATTCAAACACACAAAATCAAATCATTTGTATTTACAAGAGTAAGGGAACAGAGAGTTACGGTGCTTTCGTGAGAAGCTTGCTGGTGGGTTTTTCGGAGCTTGTTGTGCTTGGTTTTTGGGGATTTATTTCTACTACTCTTCTTTTAGGTGGGTGTTCCTTTATACTCTAAAATTTGTTGAGTAGATGCATGTGTAATTGTCTAGAAATTTACATTGTAGATGTAGGATGGTTAATTTATTTCTCTTCTATTGTGATGTGTGTGATAGGAGACATTCTAAAATTTTTAGTGAAATGCATTTTTATTAAAGTAGACTTGAAGAATTACAGTGTAGCAAATTATGTAAATTAGTGTGCGAAATGTTAATTTGTGTTCACTTTGGAGAAGTTAATATTTTTATGAAATACGAAATTAATTGACCCTAAAGAAAAATTCTCACATTATTAATTGCCAAGGAAAAAAGAAATATATTGAAGTAGAATTATACATTTCGTAAATTTTAGTGATAATTGAGTTACTCTTTACGTGATTGAAAAGTTTAATTTGTGTGAACTTCTTACTGCATTAGATTTCAGTACATTAGATCTCTGATGTGTAGATTGATCGTATTTTTAAATTGATGCAGTGGGTAAAATCGAATGTGTGAAGTTTAAAGAGAAATGAGTTATCCGAAACCAACTATATGAGGATTTAAATCCCATAAAGTGGTATGATCTGAGCTTCGGCTCAGTGGTTGGGCAGTCTGCCGCCTCGCCGTTTGCATGGGTTCGAATGAGGGTGAGCTCTGTTTTATTCCAAAATTTTTTTGAAGACTAAGGAAAAGGGGTTGGAGCATTTATTAATAGTCTAGTGCCTTAGTACATTGGGCATGAGTTGCCTGGTGGTGTGGCGCTTGGTTTCCTCCGTGATGGCGCTGATTCGAGCCCTTGAGCGCTCTCTGACTTTGTTAAAACTCAAAAAAATTTTGGTTGTGTTGAACCAAAATCCAATGCTCTCTGACATTTTTCCACCTAATGACTTTTTTTCTAATCTACTAATACTAATTCACACACAAATTTTAATTAATTATTACACTACAACTGCACACTCTTTTAATAATCTACTTAAGAATTAATTATCATTATGTATTTTAATTGTGTTAATAACTCTAATCATGTACTATATTTATACTCGAAGACGTCTTTCTTTTCAGCCATTCAGCACTGTTTGTTGTTTACTTATTCTTAATTTTAATACTACAACACCTCTCACTATCACTTCTGCTATCTTCAAGTAAAAGAATATTTTTCATTACTTACTCTTACTTTTAGTCATTCATCATTTGCCTAAAGAAAAAAAAGAGTTATTTGAAAGAGAATGGATTTGAAGGAAGTGGGGTTTTGGAAAGCTTTGGAAATGGTTGATTTGTTTTGTAAACTAAAGATTATTCATGAGAAAATTTTGAATTGGAAGTTGGTAAATTATTAAATTTTGAAAGTGGAAAACTTCAGGGTTGAAGAGAACCTTTGTTTTGAAAATTCTAAATATTATTTTTGAGGTTGAATATAACCTAGTGATCTCTAGATAGATTTAGTTGTTGGAATCTAGAAACTAGGCGAGACCCAAATCACCGGCATTTTTATTTATGAGATTTTTGAGGAGTAATCAGTGTGGGTTGACCCTCTCTTTTAGAAGTAGCCAGTGTGGGCTGACTTTCTCTTATGTTGATTTAAGTCCGGTTGGGTAAGCTAGTTCTAGGTTATAATGATTTTCAAAAACTAAAACTTAAGTTTAGGAACTAAGGGAGACGTGATGAAGTACAGGCAAACACGAGTATGAGGGCCTAAATAACGCAGTGGGAGATTTACTCCAGAATTACTGGGATCAAGGCGACGCTCGTGGGGTGTTTGTGTGACGAGGTATCAATGACAGTGTGATGTGAGTATTCGCCTCCAGAATTACTGGGTGTGAGGCAGTGTGTCCAAAACCACTTAAAGTGGGAGTGCAATACCTAAGAATTATCGGGGTCATAGCTTGCGATGTGGGTATTCGTCTCCAGAATTACTGGGTGTGAGGCAGTGTGTCCAATATCACTTGAAGTGGGAGTTCGATACTCAAGAATTATCGGGGTGGTACTAGATACTCATAGAATATCTAAAACATACATTAGTCACCGTAGTAGTAATTCATGGCGAGGGATTAAACCCTATAATGAGGAGTACGATAAAGGCTTGTCCCCGGACCTATGTAGTATGGGATGCATAGAATCCGAGCAAGTAAGCATTAGTGCATCATAGTGTAGATCTGCATTAGGCGTCTAAGGCACACACTGACATATTTAGGGTAGTCACTCTTCACACTTTGTTTTGCATTCAAGTTGTGTTTGTATTTGTAAGTATAAAGAATCGTTATATTACGGCATAGTGAGGATAACCGTTTATAATATTGCGTCGGTTGTAAGCGACTGACGTGCCTACAGTTTTCAGTACAGGATTGGGATTTGCAAAAGAACACAAAGATGATTTGGTGCTAAATATTTCTTTCAAATTTTAGTTGCTATTATTTACGTTGTACTTTTATCATGTGTAATTATTTATTTTCCGCTGCGTTAATGTAAAGGAACATGGTGTATGAAAAAAAGTTGTTAATTCCTTGTAAAATTGTACGAAGTGAAGTGTAGATCTTGTGGAGCTACAAATTACTGTGTTTTGGTATTCGAGGCTTTACAGAGTGGTATCAGAGCCACGCTTCAATAAGTAGTACAAAGTTACAAGGACGACACTTAGGGTGGACATTAGAAGTGTGAGTTCAGTTTATAGAGATTTAAATGTAAGAAATTTATATTTGCGTTGCTATATACATTGACATTTTCTCCTTTCTTTCCCTATAGGATGGCTGATAACCACGATTCCGTTGATGAGGTGGAATGGTTCCTTGAAGAAGACCCTAAAGAGGAGGGAAGAAGAAGGAGACCCGGAGGAGGAAGAAGGAGAGTTACCCAAATCCCGAGAGATTACTCCACCTCCACCTGAGTCTCCTGATGAGTCCTCAGATGAAGAGCCGACTCACGACAGGAAGGACCACATTATCGCTTCCCTCCAGAAGCAACTAATCATCCATAAGTGGAGAGTAACCCACATGAAAGCTCATCACGCTAAGGACATGGGGAATATTGCAGATTTAAGCCAGCAAATGCAGGAGTTAGAAAAGCTTCGGCACAAGAATGCCCAACACTTCACCAAACTGGACAACATAACTCGTTGGGACAAGCAGGAACGTCACCAGAAGTTCGAGGAGATGAAGAAAAAAATCAATGAACTATGGGCAGAGCTCAGGGAAGCCCAAAAGAAACCGTAGGATCTAGATTGTTTATGTTGGAGTTTCCTTTATGACATTTCATGTAATGGATGTATTGGACAAGCTTTTTATTTTTGAATGTAAAGTGTTTATTTTGGAAATGAAATGAATTATGTTGAAGAAAGTATATGTTGTGGCTATTTTTGATGATTAATGAGGTTTTATGACTCAGAAATGGCTGGACGAAGAACCCGTAACGGGGAAGGATCCAGTGGTGAGGGAAACCGACTCGATCTGGAAACAGAATTGGCTAGGGTGTACCAGACTATCAATACTTTTGCCACAAATGTGACTAGCGGTACCAAGGTGGGACAGGCACAGGTCATAGAAGTAATCAAATTAGTGGAATCATTCAAGCGAATGAAACCACTAGTGTTTGAGTGTAAGGTAGATCCAGATGCGGCAGATGACTGGATTCGACAGATAGAAACTGTATTTGAGGTCTTGGAGACGCCCGAGGTGAGCAAAGTGAGTTGGCCACCATGCAACTTGAGAAGGACACTGGGATTTGGTGGCAGTCTATGAAGCGAACTCTGAGGAATGAGCCGATCAATTGGGAGGAATTCTTGGAGGAGTTCCGCAGCCATTATTTTCTGATGGACGTGCAGGAGAAGAAAGCTATGGAATTCCTTGGTTTGCAACAAGGAAGTGTGACTGTTCAGGAGTATGAGACCAAGTTTACTCAACTCTCAAGGTACGCACCGGAATTAGTCATGGACGGGGCAAAGAAGGCCCGAAAGTTCGAGTAGGGATTGAGGCCAAGTGTGAGGTCTAGGATGATACCCCTAGGTATCCGAAGGTTTGACAAATTGGTCAGCAGGCCGAAGCCACAGAAACCGACATGGAACAGTACCAGTTGTCTCAGACCAAGAAGAACAACTAGAACACGGGCAAGAGGCCTGCAACAGCAAGCAACTTCAAGGGGCAGCCCCCAACACAGAAGTTCCGACCAACAGGGGCAAATGCCGTTTCTGTGATGGTGAGGCCAGGTTATAGAGGCATCTTGGGCCCGGATGTGACTTTCTACAATTGTGGGGAAGCTGGTCATTTCAGGACCAATTGCACCAAGCCTCGGAACCCCGTGACTTGCTTCAATTGTGGGAAGGAAGGCCATACGAAGCCCTTTTGCCCCCAATTCCAGCAGGGAGGACCAAGTCAGAAGCATGCAGAGCAAGGGAAGAAGCTGTACCGGTAGGGGCGAGTGTTTGTCCTGACTGAAGCTGATGCGGATGATGCCGATAATGTCATCACTAGTATGGGGGCACTCGAATAGAGATTTACTGTTGTTATTTCCTGTTTTTATTAGAAAGTTTTATGTACTGAGAGCATTTCATTATGTAACAGGAGAAGTTCTAATTAATGGATGTCACGTCCCGCTTCCCAAAATACAGGAATACGAGTCCGTGACGAAGGCCCAGTGACTAATATTAACATCATCCATAAGCTGTATCAGTCTTAACTCAACAACATGAAAATGAATAATCACAACCACGAAGAACAATATAATCACATAAACAAGATGCTAAGATAAAACATGCAGTAGTCCAACATAATAACCAACAACTGAAAATAAATAACAAATACGGGTCAACAAAGCCCGGAATACAAAGTCCAACAAAAGTAACAATGCGACATGAAAAATAACATGGAAGAAACAGTTTATTGCGAAGCAAGCTCCCGCTCCAATCCTAGAAGAACTGCTTACCAATACCTTCTGGCAATTCTCCTTGTACACCTGTGGTTGGATCAACTAGAGTGGGAAAAATATCCATAGAGCAAGTACGGACAGTAAGTAGTGAAAAGCAAAGAGTAAAGGAACATGGTACATCAAGGAATATGAAGTAAGATCAAAGTCCAAAAGCAATAATAATGTCAATAGACAATGGTCAAGTGTACAAGTGTCAACTTAGTTTTGTTAGCATTTTATTATCCTATCTAGTGCACGTACTACTGTGTCCCATACCACAGGTTCGGTTCACACAAAACAGTGTACGTTTTAGACATAGTGGTGGGATCTACAGAATGTGTACTCGGTGTAACAAGATAACATGATAACAAGATAATAAGATAACATGATAACAAGTTCATAAGTATTTCTCCACCTTCCAAGTCAATATTCCACGTAAACAAGAAGGGCCCTATCGAGTACATTTTCTGAGATTATCCACTACTAAGTCAACCCTTATTAACCCCGTCTTGTTTAATAGTTTATTATATCATTCATGATCATGCAAGTGTTTATAAGAGTATCAAGGCAATGATAGGGATGTAACAAAATGATACGTTGCATGATAAAATACATGTAATTGTGAATTTGAAAAGAGCAGACACAACAGTACCAAAACAGCAGTAACTCATAAAATACAATTCGAAATCTGATTCCGTCAAAAGAGTTGTAAACTAGACATCTATGGCTACAATTCATATTCATTAAGTTTCAATTGATTCTGATTATAACTAGGTCAATTATCCTAATCTTTACAGCTTAAGGGTTCTGGCAGCAGCTTATATTCAAAATTTTATGAGTGAAAACTAGGTGTAAAATCAATATAAAAATTCACAAAAATTAGAAAATGAATCCTAAGTATGTCTAATAAGTTTCTGGAGAGTTTCATGTCATTACACTACTGTTACTATGGTGTTTCAACTGAAAGTTGTGTCGACGTTTCATTAATTTGTAATTCTGGAAAATATAGACCAGCAGTGACTAAAACTGCAATATCTCATAGCTCAAAGATCGGAATCTAGATCCGTAAAGTATTATGGAAACTAGATTCATTAGGCTACAATTCTTTTTTATATAGTTTTGGCTGATTCTTATTGTAACAGGGTCGAAACCTCAGTGCAAAACAGAACAGGCAGCAAGAAGTAATAAAAAGTCATCATATATATTCATCAAAGTGAATCATCAACATGTTCTTGTATCATGAAATGCATTAGCATTAAGGTATAGCAATTAGGATGGATTTTTACAGTGTACAAGCCAAGTTGTCACGCCATGATTCAATTCACGAGATCTCAATCAATCAACATGTATTCAATCACTATACATTTCTATATACAAGCTTATAGTCAATTTGTTTATGTCGTGTGTACATGCAATCTTGGGTTTGAATCAATGGATGTTGGCACGAAGTCAAGGATACTTCGAGTTAGCTCGTGTAAACCCTCGATATCCCCAACGAAAGGTATACAATGCAATATATCGAAAGAGAACTACTTGCGGAGATCAATAATCTTGAACCAGAAAAATTAAACCAGTTCAAGTGAACTTGCCTTTTGTGTAAGAGATTCGAATATAAGAAAAATAACGGGACCGGAATCCTGGGCGACGAACCACGAACACAGGAATACGCAAGCATGTGCGCTCTATGTGCAAAATAGCAAACAATACACCTAACACCGGATCAACCCAACTCCAACTGCAAAACACGAAAACGTAGATCAGATCCTTCACAAACACAAAACACCACTTCACGATCCCCCAATCTCCTACTCCAACCAACAGCAAACACCCAAAATAAACCACTCTCTGTTCTTCTTCTCAACAGCAAATTCCAACAGCAAGAGCATATAGCAACTCGACAGCAACGCTTGGGCTCGGTCTCGACTTTGGTGATGAGCGGCAAGGCAAGGCAACAGCAGGGTAGTGTTGAAGGGTCATCGACTGCCTGCGGTGATGATCGACGATGCTAGAGGGGTTCGACGGGAGACAGGGATGGCGGAGACGAGGTCTGGGTGAGTCTCGGAGGTCTGGAGAGACAAGGGAGGCCCGGGGTCGCGACTGGCAATGAGGAGGGCGGTGGTCACTGGTGTAGTGGTCGGAGCGACTGGCAATGAAGGGGCGACGAGGAGGGTGAGCGGTGAGAGTGGAGGGGTTGGCAGTGGCGGCGACGAACTGGTCGACTGGGCGGCTAGGTCATGCACTGGCGGTGGACTACGATGATGGGTGTGCAGTCGAGACGGGGTGACGGGAGGGAGGAGGTGAAAGGTCGGGGAAGGTGAAGAGGCGGAAGGGTTGTACAGTGATGGGTTAGGGGTGTGAACAGTAAACGGGGTAGTTTGGAAGATGAAGAGTTGTTTTGGCTGTTTTGGTTTTTGGGAGAGAGGGAGAAGGAGAAGGGTTATTTAATAATAAAATAATGGGAGTGAAATGTGGGTAGTTAGGAGATATGGGGGATTGTGGGGGAGAAGATCTGGGTTGGTTGTTAGGGAGAATATGGGTTTGTGGGTTTGGGTAGACTAGAATTTTGGTTTAGGATCCAATAAGGAGATGGGTTTGGGTAGATAATAGTATGAGCTTGGAAATGAATTGGGATAACCAAAGATAACAAGGATAATAATAATAATAATAATAACAATAATACAAGAATATAAATAGCAACAGAAGGCCCATAACAAGCCCAAGATCCAAAATACATTAAAATAGAAAAGATAACACTACAAAATACAAGAAAAATCCATACAACCAGAAACATGGGTTACAATGGAATAAAAGCAACTGTTTTGTTTAAAACTGGATCATCTCATACATTTGTGTCACTGTCATTTGTAAAATGATTAGGAGTCGAACCAAAAAAATTTCCTAGCAAAGTTCTATCTGTTGCTACCCCGTCAGGAGAAACATTGACTACCGACCGATATTATGAAGGGTGTGACCTTAAGATTGGAAACAGAATATTTGGCATCGACTTCATTGAGTTGGCGGTTTTGGGGGTCGACATCATCATTGGCATAGACTGGATGTCAATCTATAGTGCCACTATTGAGTGCAAAAGTAAAGAGGTTATGGTAAAATCATCAGGAGGACCAGCAGTTACATTTCAAGGAAAGACGAAGTGCAAGCAGTTGGTAGCAGAGAAGTTTCCTGAAGAAGTGAAGCAGATTCTCATTTTTCGGGATTATCCAACAGTGTTTCTAGAAGATCTACCAGGACTTCCACCACGGTGGGATGTAGAGTTCAGCATCTCCGTTCAACCAGGGAGTGCACCCATTTCTAAGGCACCATACAGAATGGCTATAACGCTCCGAATTCCAAAATACACTGAATTCGAGATTCCACAGGATCTTTACACTTCTTTCGTACAATTTTATAAGGAATTTAAAACTTTTCATCAGAGTTTACATGAAACTTTACACTTTACATTTTACAACGGAAGCAAATTTACAACATTTAAATAAATGTACATCAATATTTGAATAATCAACATTTGAATAATCTCTAAGTATCTGTGCTTCTTTAATCTTTATCATGTCATTTACCCTACATACAAAACTGTGGGTATGTCAGTTTATTCAACCGACGAACATTATACACGGCTATCCTCTCTATGTCGGAAATAGTATAACTAATTTTCCATATTTAACAAACACAAACTTGTCACATATCAAACTAAAGAGAATACCCTAATGATGTCGTGTTGTGATTGTGCACTTAATCCTTAATGTAGTTATTTATATTACATGATACTAATGCACACTTGTTCGGATTCTATGCATCCCATACTACATAGGTCCGAGGGCAAGCCTCTTAATCGTTCTTCATCTTGTATGGTTCAATCCCTCGTCATGACTTAATTTACTACTGTAACTACGGTAAGTATCCTAGATGATCTATGAGTACAAACTCGTGTACAGAAAATCTGGAGGGAAATTCCACGCCATGTCTTGACTCATCAAGCATGCATTCTGTGGCAATTCAGCCTCCTTCATGGCACACGATCCTCTTGCAGTCACCAAACATCCCACAAGCGTCGCCAAGGTCCGATCATTCTGAGTAGTGCCCACGCCATGTCTTGACGCATCAAGCATGCATTCTGTGGCTCACCCCCGCATCGTAAACTCGAAGCTCTCATACTTGTATTTTCCTCTCACTTTCATCACTTCTTCACTATGTACTAAATCCTTAAATTTGATAAAATCAAGAACAAAACCAATCTATTAGAGTTAGCCCTCTCACTCATTACTTTCATTTCACAATGACCCAACCTGGTCTTTTCAATTTCAATAATCATAATTATTCATCACTTTCACTTGCCGGTGTGAGTTTTGGCTACACTCTAATTTTCAATTTCAATTCATAATCTATATATTTGAGTTTTTCATACTCAATAACTTTTCTCTTTTCCAATCACATGATTTCTAAATTATTCATGAGTCCACAACCATACATGGAATTCAATTATTCATCAAGTAATTCATGAAATATCATCTTCACATTAAAATCACATCACTAGTTATATAGTTAAAATGAGTATTCACAACTCATAATTGTCACACTATTCTTCAATAAGAATAATTCATACTACTTCACTTCATATAATTTCTTTCTTTATTATAATTCTTTTCTACCACTTCATTTCAAGTTCCTTTGCGAATTATAAACTCCACAAAATATAAGTGTAGAACCATAGTTCTATTTATACATTTGTTCTCAAAAATATACTCTATTTTATTTTGGTAACTACCAAATTATTTTTCATAAGTTTCACATATTTTTAGGATAATAATCATATTTTTTTCCCTAATTTTTAACCAACAAAAACCACTTCAAAAAAATATTTTTTTTCACAAATTAAACCCAGGCCGAGACTGAGTTTCGAACCAACAACCCGAGGGAAACAAGCCGCAAGCGCTGGCCACTAGGCCGTTCGTGCTAAGCGATATAGAAAGGGGCTGAGAGCTATATATGCTCTCGGCTGTAACCTTATTATTGTTTAAATGTTCAAAACAAAATATGTGGTGCTACTGGGAATCGAACCATCGACTTGTAAGACGCTCCGCCCACTGTAGCGATTATGAGCATCCCGACCACTCGAGCTATAGGCTCGAGTTGTCTTAGAGACAACTCGAAGTCTACTTAAATCAATTCAATCTGTTTAATATAACATTTCGATGTTCAAAAAGCTCTCATTTGATTTTGCTTTTTAACTAAACTTACTGTAAATTTCCAGATTAATTATTCCCATCATAGTTTATACTCCAGTATATTAAAAATAATTTTTCCTATAATTAAACACATATTTTCCATACAATTTGGTTAAATTGAAGGCTACTACTACCACATTTCTTTTTCGACATTTTTTATCAAATTTTGATTTCAATAATCTCTATATCAATTCTTTATTTTTATTCATTTCACAAACACACAAATTATATCTTTTAAGTCATTCATTATAACATTATCGCAAAAAGTCCATTTAAGCATATAAAGCAACATTGTCATCTACTAACTTTTGCATATAGTTCTTAATGCTAGTAATGAATTTTTCTTCAAACATTCCATGGCTATGATTAATTTACACACAACTTAAATTAAATGATGGAAACACATACAAGCCATTTATTAACATTCCACTCCATTAATAAGCCATTTTTCCAATTAAAATGTACTCTTATTAATCTTTTTCATGCATCATCAATTCAATTTAATTCTAGCATGCTTCCTATTTAGAAATGTGAAAAATAACCCACCTTGATTGGAGAGAAGTACAATTAGCAACACCTCCTAAATGAAAGTCCTTGCCAAGAGAGCGATCCTCCTCCTCGGCGATGCGCACACAAGCCTCCAAAGATGCCACCCGAGCTCCTTTGATGCCGGCCTCTCCTCTTTGATGCAAGCAAAACTCCCACACACAACTCTCAATCTTTTAACTCACTTACTAAACTACTAATAATGTATTTTATACTATAGGACTTGGAGAATAATTAGTACAAAATAACTAGGCTAGGGGGGGGGGGGGTATTTATACTAAAAATTTGGGGAAATGGAAGGCTAGGATCAAACTAGGAGTTAGAAACAAAATGCTAGGATTCAAGGAAGAGTTACAATAACCAACCATGATCAAGTAACCACCACCCATGACTCCACTTGAATTTTCATTTTCCCTCCTTGTAAAAACCGGCCTACACCATGTGCACTTGCACGTGTACGTGCAATTAGCATTGGTATTAAAACCCGAAACCCGGACCCGACCCGGACCCGACGTTGGACCGGAACCGACCCGATCTAATTTGGGTAGAGTATGGGTCCTAAATTACTACCCGTTGAAATTTCGGGTAGGGTCTGGGTCCTCTAAAAATGGAACCGACCCGGACCCGGACCCGGACCCAGACCCGCAATAGAAAAATAAACAAAAAACGAAGCGGACCCGACCCGGACCCGGTGTTTGATAGTCTTTGAATGGGCGACGGATGTGTTAGATGTCGAGATGTGTTCACAGATAGTAATTATTGTGCACAGATAGTAATTATCAGGATTCAGAAACTAATCTTTTAGAGCATCTGTAGTCGTTTGCTATATATCGATAATATCGATATTTGGGTTAAAAAGCAGCTGCAGTCGTTTGCTATATATCGATATTATCGATAAATCGCTACAGTAGATTGCTATAAATGAGAATCGATATAGCATTTATCGATATCTGAGGAACGGCATTCGAAGAGCCGTCCCACTAAAAAAAATATTATTATAAGCGTCGGACGGCACTTCAAGTGCCGTCCATTTGAAAAAATTATATTTTAATCGGCAGAAGCCACATATCCCGGACGGCACATGAAGTGCCGTCCGTCGAGTTTTAATAAAAAAACCATTCATGTGCTTAAGTGTGTGTCAGTGTGCTAATTGTGTGTGTCAGTGTGTCAGAGACTCAGAGTATGCTTCATATGTGCTTAAGTATGTGCTTAAGCATTTTGTGTCAATTAAGAGTGTGTCGGACGGCACTTCATGTGCCATCCTAGACACACAGCCGGATTTTTTTTTTGTTTTTTTTTTTTAAAAACGGACGGCACTTCATGTGCCGTTCGACGATTCCGTCCCAAATTTTGTTTTTTTTTCCTCCGACGGCACGTCAAGTGCCGTCGCTTAATATTATATGATTGATTGCTATAAAATAGCTTTCGAAGTGCAGCGAAATCGAAATTCTTATTTTTATTTATCCATATATGGATAATTTTAACATAAACGACTACAGATGCTCTTAGGGGTTCAATTTCTTAACAATTGCTATACTAATCATTGTATTAAACATGCAGATAACGCACAACAGATTTTCAAGTACTCACTGTAAACTATATGCATGATCACACATGCCGGAAGGTATACAACATTACGTAAGTTTAACATGCCAATTATAATCGTGCCTGTTTGACTTAAGCAACACAAAAATCTGATACCTTGAGCGGTCTTGGATGATCTATATTGTGCTTTAGAGTTTTCAGTAGGCCTGACATTAGACTTGTCCGAACAACCTGTAAAATATTATTATGGTGCTTTAAAGACCCGGAACCGAACCGGACCCGTGATTAGAAATAGGACCCGGACCGGGACCCGGACCCGGACCCGGAACCGAACGGGTAACATTTCTTGTGGGGAACCGGACCCGGACCTGGACCCGAATTTCATGGGTCTGAGTCCGAGGCCAGTATTTGGACCCGTCAATGACCGGGTCCGGGTCCGGGTATTGAGCTACCTGACCCGACCCGACCCGTTACTAGTGCTACGTGCAATGCACGTGCATGCAATTATCTCCATTTAAAAATTGTACATTATATTTTCTATAAAAATAATCTTTAAAATGTGTGCTACATTAAAAGTTGTAATAAAAATAAAAATAACTCATGGGCTTTAGTTTATAGGCCAAAATAATAGTTATAAAAAAGATAATAAATAAATTAAATTTGGGCTAAAGAAGAAAGGCTTATGTTTATTTGAAAAGGGCCTTTATATAAAAATAATTAAAGAGCACATATATATATCATCATAAAATTTAATACTACCAAAAATATTGCACACTACGTGCAAAAAAATAATAAATTTTCATAAATAAAAATCGGGGCATTACAATGGCGCCAGTAGAACAAGATGAGGAGAAGAAGCAAGTTGAGGAGTTATTGGGTAAAGGATTCATCAGGCCGAGTGCGTCACCTTGGGGAGCACATGTTCTTTTGGTGGAGAAGAAGGATGGATCGATGAGGATGTGCATCGATTACAGAGAATTGAACAAGGTGACAGTGCAGAACAAGTATCCGATTCCTCGAATAAATGATCTATTCGACCGTCTACAAGGAGTAGCCGTCTTCTCTAAGATATATCTATGGTCGGGTTATCACCAGGTCCGAGTAAAGGAAGAAGATGTGCACAAGATGGCATTTAGGACTCGACATGGTCACTACGAGTTCCTAGTCATGTCGTTCGGAGTAACCAACACACCTGCTATTGTAATGCCCCGATTTTCATTTAATGAAAATTATTTTATTTTTGCACGTAGTATGCACGTGCAATATTTTTGGTTGAATTAAATGTTATGATTATTTTCATCATGATGAGTATAGATTTTTTAATATGTGCTTTTATATGAAGCCTTCTTTCAAATAGATAAAAGCCTTTTCTTTTTAAAAGCCCAAAATATAATTCATTTATTTTATTTTAAAATAATTATTTTGGCCCATAAACTAAAGCCCATGAGTTAATTTATTTTTAATACAACTTGTCATGTAGAATACAATTTAAAGTTTATTTTTATATAAAATTTAATGTACAATTTTTGGACCTAGTTGCTTGCACGTGCATTGCACGTACACGTGCCTTGCACGTACACGTGCAAATTGCACATTCCTACACTAGGTCGGATTGCATCTTAGAGGGAAATCAAAATTTGAGTGGGAATCATGGTGTGGTGGTTACTTGATTATGGGTGGTTAGTATAACTCCTCCTTAAATCGAAACCATTTGTTCCTAACTCCTACTTCAATCCTAGCCATCCATTTTCCTAGATTTTTAGTATAAATACCCCCCCTCCATGGCTAGTTATTCTTGTGCTTATTACTTTCTACAAACCTATAGTCCAAATTACATTATCTAGTAGTGATTTTGCGAGTTAAAAGATTGAGAGTGTGTGGGATTGTGCTTGCAACATCAAGAAAAAGAGGAGGCCGGCAATCAACTAGGAGCTCTCGGTTTTGGTGCTTGGGAGGCTTGTGTGCGCGTCGACTAGGAGGAGGAGCACTCTCGTTGCAAGGACATTCGTCTAGGAGGTTGCTAAATTGTATTTTTCTCTCCAAATTAAGGTGGGTAAATTTTCCATATTTCTAATTAGGATGCATGCTAGATTGAATTGAATGAATGATGCATGAAAATGATTAATAAGAGTGCACATTTAATTGGAAGAATGATCTATAATTGATTGAATTGTTGATATGCAAATTGTGTGTGTTTCTACTATTAAAATTCAAGTTGGGTGCAACATGGATATGGTTATGAACTGTGTAAATGAACCTTCGTTAGTAGCATGAAAATTATGTGCAAGATTAGTATATTGACTATGTCGCTTTGGAAATTTTGTTATGACGTTGTAACGAATAAATTAAGATAGAGTCATTATGTTTATGAGATGAATAAGGCCAGAAAATTAGTATAGAGATTAATGAAATTTTAATGTCGAAAAAGGAATGTATTAGAGGTAGTATATCAAATTAACCAATTTGTATGGTAGAAATGTGTTATTTATTGGAAAAAATATGTTTAATTATTTGAGAAAATTATTTTTATATACTGGAGTAGAATTCATGATGGAAATGATAAATCTGGAACTTTTACAGTATATTAGTATGAGCAAATTGAAGTAAGATGTTGATGAACATCGATGAATTCTAAATAAACAGAGAATAATTGGTTAAATAAAATTCGATTTGTACTAGTGACAACCCGAGCCCATAGCTCGAGTGGTCGGATCACTCTTAATCGCTACAGTATATATGCGGCTCTCTGAGGTTGAGGGATCGAATCCTGTTGACACCATTCTTTTTAGTTTCGAACATTTTAAATAAAACAGTGCGACCGAGAGCACTTAATGCTCTCGCACCCTCTTCTATGCGTGGGCAGCACTCGGCCTAGTGGTCTGTGCTTTGGTTGTTTCTCCTAGTGGTCGCTGGTTCGATCCGTGGCCTTCGGCTGTGTTTATGTTGTGGAAAAAATATTTTTTTGGGGGTGTTTTAGTGATCAAAAAATGTGGGAAAAAATGTATTTATTATTTTAAAAATATGTGGAGTTTATGAAAAATAATTTGAGGATTATTCGTATGAAGTGGGATATGTTTATGGAATAAAAGTATAATTTAGAACTATAAGTTCCACACTTGCATTTGTATAAAGTGGTATTTTACAAAAGATTTAAAATGGAATAATAGAAAAAGAAAAATACGAATAAGATGTGAATTATATGAAGTGATGTGAATTATTCTCAATGGAGAATGGTGTGACAATTCATGATGTATAAATATTCATCTTTGATTAAGTAACTAGTGATGTGGTTTTTTTTTAATGTGAAAATAATATTGCATGAGTTACATGATAATAGTTGAATTTAGTGTATAATTATGGACTATTGAATGATTTGGAAATCATGATTTGATAGTAGAAATATTTTGAGTATGACAACTCAACATGTAAACTTATGAGTTGGAAACACTCAACTTTAGAATATGTGAATGGGAATTGAAATAAAAGAGTAGCTAAGTCTCCCCCGGCATTTGGAATGAAATGAAATGAAAGACCAAGGTTGGTCATGTTGAACAAATGTATAAGTTCGGTTTAGTGGAGAGGCTAACTCTAGTGCTTTGGTTTTGTTCATGATTCTATATCATTGGAATTAAGGATTAGTTACATAGTGAAGACGTGATGAAAGTAAGAGAAAAACATTGAGTATGAGGGCCATTGGATAGCGGCGAGAGCGTATCCCAGGATGTCCCATGATGAGTCTGGACGAGGATACTGCTCCAGACTACCATTCCGGTGGCGAAGCTCGTGGGATGTTTGAAGACTACGGGTGGTGTCATGTCTATGGTAGGAGTTGAATTACCACAGGATGCCTGCATGATGAGTCATGTGTCAGTGCGTTGGGATTCCCTCCAGGGTGCCTAGACATGAGTTCGTAGGTCAGAAAACATTTAGGATACTTACCGTAGTTACAGTAGTAGGTTAAGTCATGACGAGGGATTGAACCCTACAAAGATGAAGAACGATTAAGGACTTGCCCTCGGACCTATGTAGTATGGGATGCATAGAATCCGAACAAGTGTGCATTAGTGTCATGTAATATAAACAACTGCATTAAGGACTAAGTGCACAATCACAACACGACATCATTAGGGTATTCCCTTTAGTTTGGTATGTGACAAGTTTATGTTTGCTAAATATGGAAAATAAGTTATACTATTTCCGGCATAGAGAGGATGGCCGTGTATAATGATCGTCGGTTGAATAAACTGACGTACCCACAGTCTTATATGCAGGTAAATGACATGATAAAGATTAAAGAGGAACAGATGCTTAAAGATTATACAATATTGTTGTACATTTATTTCATTGTTGTAAAGTTTACTTCCGCTGTGCAAATATAAATTGTAATGTATTCATGTAAACTCTGATGTAAAGTGAAAAGTTCAAATTTCCTAGTAAATTTGTACTAAATGAAGCGGAAAGATCCTGTAGAACATCTCGAATTCAGGGTATTTGGGATTCGGGGCGTTATAGAGTGGTATCAGAGCCACGCTTCACACTTGTACAAATTTATAAGGAACGACACCCTAGAAGTGGACATTAGAGTGTGTGTTTGAGTCTAGAGATTTAATATAAGTGACTTACATTTGTGTTGCTCTATGACTTTTGCTTCTTCCTCTCTATTTCTAATATGGCTGATCACTTTGACCCTGCTGGAGATGACGACTGGCATATCATCGAGGAAGAGTACCATCCTAGACAGGCAGATTCCGAGGAAGAGTACTACCCAGGGAAAACAGATTCTGACGGAGAAGAATGGCCTGAATCCCGAGAGATTACCCCACCTCCGGATTCATCTGATGACTCTTCTAACAAAGAAGAAGAACCAGTTCCGAATAGTCTTGTAACTTCTCGTCAGAGGCAGGTAGAGACACTGCGAGAGAGAGTCGGATTATTGGAGGCTCAACTGGCAAAGCGCAAGGATGACTTTTCAGTTCTCAGTCATCGGGTATGGGAACTCGAGAAGAGGAAAAATCTGACAGATGTGCTGAAGGATGAAGTTGATGAACTACGGGGGAACTTCGAGAAGCGAAGAGGAACCGTAGGAGTTAGACTGTTGTAGCTCCTACTATCTTTCATTCTGATGTCAAGAAATGTGTTTCAATTCGAATGTATAAAGTTTGGAATTCAATGAAATGCAAGTTGAATTAAAATTCATGTCTTATACTTCGAATTTAATGGATCTTTTGCATCAGAATATGTCTAAAAGAGGAGCTAGAAACGGGGAAGGTCTGGATCTGGAAACGAAACTTGCGAGGGTCTATCAAACGCTCAACGCCGTGGCTATGAATCAGAACCAAGGAAGGGGACCTGCGAATCCGGTGCCCGAAGCGATTAAACTAGTGGAATCGTTCAAACGAATGAAACCACCTGTGTTCGAAGGAAAGTCAGACCCTGATGCGGCTGACAACTGGATTCGTCAAGTGGAGACAATCTTTGAAGTGCTGGAGACCCCTGAAGGTAGTAAGGTCAAGTTGGCGACTCTGCAACTTGAGAAGGATGCGGCTGTTTGGTGGCAGTCGATGAAGAGGACCATGGAAGGCATAGTTCTCGGCTGGGAGGAATTTCTGAAAGAATTCCGCAGTCACTATTTTCCCTCCGACGTCCAAGAGAAGAAGGCTATGGAGTTTCTGTCGCTACAGCAACGTAGCATGTCAGTGAGAGAGTACGAGACCAAATTCACTCAGCTCTCTAGGTATGCTCCTGAATTAGTGATGGATAAGGCTAAGAAGGCTCGTAAGTTCGAGCATGGATTGAGGCTGAGCTTGAGGTCCCGGATGATACCTCTTGGTATCAGAAGATTTGACAAGTTGGTCAAGAGAGCAGCAGCGACAGAAGCAGATATGGAGCAGTTCCATGTTGTTCAGAACCGGAGGAACAACTGGCAGTCTGGAAAGAGGCCTGCACATTCTGGGAGTCTCAAGGGGCAACCATCTGCACAAAGGTTCAAACCGACAGGGGCGAACGCTATTATTGTGGCTGGAGGACCTGGGAACAATACGGTGAGACCTCCTGCGGTAACTTACTTCAACTGTGGTGAAACGGGATATTACAAATCTCATTGTCTCAAGCCACGGAATGGTAATAGCAATGCACCAACGCAGCAGACTGGGAAGAGACCGTACCAACCAGGGCGAGTATTTGCCTTGACGGAAGCTGATACTGATGAGGTTGATCATGTCATCACTGGTACGAGGGCTGATGTTTAGAGGTTTTTGTCATTTCTTTTCTCGCTTATTTAGTGAGCTGTTAAGTAATGAGTGTGTATTGTGTAACATGCGAATCTTAATGGAATGAAAGCTGTTGTGTTGTTCGATACTGGATCCTCTCATACTTTTGTGTCTCCTAAATTTGCTAAAGTGTTGGGAGTTGAACCGAAGATTTTTTCAGGCAAGATCTTGGCAGTAGCTACTCCATCAGGGGAAACTCTAACCACTGATCGGTATTATGCTGATTGTGAGATTGTGATTGGAGATCGAATCTTCGGGATTGATTTAATCGAGCTGACTATCTTGGGAGTCGATGTTATCATTGGCGTTGATTGGATGTCGGTGTACAGTGCAAGCATCGAGTGCAAAACCAAGACGGTAACAGTGAAGGCTCCAGGTGGACCTGAAGTCACTTTCCAAGGGAAGAAGAAGTTTTCTAGGCTGGTGGCAGCTATCCGCAAGGAAGAGACTCCTGTGGAAGTACAAGGGATTCCTGTGGTTCGGGACTATCCGACCGTATTCTTGGATGATTTTCCTGGGTTACCCCCACATCGTGATGTAGAGTTCAGCATCACTGTTCAACCGGGAAGTGCACCCATTTCTAAGGCACCGTATAGGATGGTTCCAGTGGAACAGGATGAGGTGAAACGGCAGATTGAGGAACTGTTGGAGAAAGGCTTTATTCAACCTAGTGCCTCACCTTGGGGAGCACCAGTGCTTTTGGTAAAGAAGAATGATGGATCGATGAGAATGTGTATCGATTACCGAGAGCTGAATAAGGTTACTGTTCAGAATAAGTATCCTATTCCTCGAATTGATGACTTGTTCGATCGTCTACAAGGAGCATCTGTTTTCTCCAAAATAGATCTTCGATCAGGATATCACCAAGTTCGAGTGAAAGCTGAAGATGTGCACAAAACTGCATTTAGAACTCGACATGGGCATTACGAATTCTTAGTTATGCCATTCGGAGTGACGAATGCACCCGCAATCTTCATGGATTTGATGAACAGAGTTCTGAGGCCGTTCATTGATTCTTTCGTCGTGGTGTTTATCGACGATATCTTCGTGTACTCCAAGTCAAAGGAGGAGCACACTGAGCATCTGGCAGCAGTGTTGAAGAAGCTGGAAGAGCAGGAGTTGTATGCCAAGCTATCCAAGTGTGATTTCTAGAAATCTGAAGTGGCATTCCTAGGTCACATCCTTTCTAAGGAGGGAGTGGCAACTGACCCTAAGAAGATAGAGGCAGTGAGAGATTAGGCTAGGCCTACTACAGTGAAGGAAGTCAGAAGTTTTCTTGGAATGACTGGATACTACAGGAGATTCATTCAAGGTTATGCTCAGATAGCCGTGCCGCTTACTGGATTGACCAAGAAGAATGTGAACTTCAAGTGGACTGAGCAATGTGAGGCGAGCTTTCAGGAGTTGAAAGAGAAGCTGACTACGGTACCTATTTTGGCTTTGCCTAGAGCAGGTATTGAGTATGATATTTATAGCGATGCTTCACATCGTGGACTTGGTTGTGTCTTAATGCAAGAAGGAAGAGTAATCGCTTATGGGTCTAGGCAACTACGACCGCATGAGAAGAATTACCTGACTTATGATCTGGAATTGGCTGCGATTATCTTTGCCCTGAAGCAATGGAGGCACTACGTGTACGGTGAGAAATTGAACATGTACACGGACCACAAGAGCTTGAAGTATATATATCAGCAGAAGGATCTGAATTTGAGGCAGCGAAGATGGTTGGAAGTGCTCGAGGACATGCGACCTGAGATCAAGTATCATCTTGGGAAAGCTAATGTTGTTGCTGATGCACTTAGTCGCAAGAGCAGTTTATCCAGTTTGATTACAACTCAGAAGCATCTGATTGAAGAATTGGATCGAGCAGGTACTGAAGTTGTCTTGCAAGGATTGGGAGCATCTTTAGCTCAGTTGAGGCTTCAGCCTACACTAAATGCAAGGATCATTGCAAGTCAGGAGGATGATGCTGATATCTTGGAGATGAAGGAGTAGGTTGGTGCTGGCAGGTTGCCCGGATATCAGTTCAGGGATGGAGTGCTGTGGTTCGGAGAGAGGCTATGTGTTCCAAATCAGGCGGACCTGAAAGAGAGTATTCTTCAGGAGGCGCATGCTACTCTTTTGTCGGTACATCCTGGGAGTACTAAGATGTACAAAGATATCAAACAACATTTCTGGTGGTCAGGTTTGAAGCGGGACGTGGCTGAATTTGTGGCGAAGTGTGAGGTTAGTCAACAAGTCAAAGCCGAAAATCAGAGACCCGGAGGTCTATTACAGCCGTTACCTATTCCGGAATGGAAGTGGGATAACATCAGTATGGATTTCATTACGGGATTGCCTAAGAGTCCTAAAGGCAATGATGTGATTTGGGTCATAGTCGATCGACTAACCAAGTCCGCTCACTTTTTGGCGATGAAACTCATTGCTTCGATGGACAAGTTAGCTGAGTTATATGTTGGCGAGATCTTCCGGCTTCATGGTGTTCCGTCAACTATTGTGTCTGATCGAGATGCGTGGTTTACTTCGCATTTCTGGAGGAGTCTTCAGACAGCTTTGGGTACCAAGACAGATTTCAGCACTGCTTTTCATCCGCAAACCGATGGGCAGACCGAGAGAGTCAACCGTATTCTTGAGGATATGCTTCGGTGTTATATACTAGACTTTGGAGGCAGTTGAGAAAGGCATTTACCTTTGGTAGAGTTTGCCTACAACAATAGTTTTCAGACTAGCATCGGGATGGCGCCGTACGAAGCTCTGTATGGCAGGAAGTACAGGACACCTGTTTGTTGGTTTGAAGTTGGGGAGCGTCAGTTGTTTGGTCCTAAGCTTGTGCAGCAAACTTCTTAGAAGATTGTTCTGATCAGGAAACGGCTGGTGGAAGCTCAGAGCAGGCAGAAAAGCTATGCAGACAACCGGAGAAGGGACCTTGAATTTGAGGTCGGTGACTTCGTCTTTCTGAAAGTATCACCCAGTAAAGGTGTGGTTCGATTTGGCAAAGACGGGAAGTTAGCCCCGAGGTTTATAGGCCCGTACAAGATATTGAAAAGGATCGGAAAGACTGCTTACCGGCTTGAATTACCGGAAGAGTTATCTCAGGTGCACAATGTCTTCCATGTGTCTATGCTGAGAGGTTATATTCCAGATTCGGGTCATCATTTGCCTGAAGTGCCGGAAGGTTTGCAGTTGGATCTGAACTACATCGAGTCTCCTGTCGAGACTGTTGATCGTCGAGAGAAAGTCTTGAGGAATAAGATGATACCGATGGTCAAGGTAGTTTGGAGAAACCATTTGGATGAAGAGGCTACTTGGGAGTCTGAGGAGAGGATGTTGAAGGATTATCCTAAGTTTTTTGCTTGATTGTATTTTTGTATCTTTTTGTTCTTGTTGTGAGTGTTTGTTTTCTCGCTCTTGGCTGTAGTTCCGGGGACGGAACTATTCTAAGGAGGGAGTGTTGTAATGCCCCGATTTTTATTTAATGAAAATTATTTTATTTTTGCACATAGTGTGCACGTGCAATATTTTTGGTTGAATTAAATGTTATGATTATTTTCATCATGATGAGTATAGATTTTTAAATATGTGCTTTTATATGAAGCCTTCTTTCAAATAGATAAAAGCCTTTTCTTTTTAAAAGCCCAAAATGTAATTCATTTATTTTATTTTAAAATAATTATTTTGGCCCATAAACTAAAGCCCATGAGTTAATTTATTTTTAATACAACTTGTCATGTAGAATACAATTTAAAGTTTATTTTTATATAAAATTTAATGTACAATTTTTGGACCTAGTTGCTTGCACGTTCATTACACGTACACGTGCAAATTGCACATTCCTACACTAGGTCGGATTGCATCTTGGAGGGAAATCAAAATTTGAGTGGGAATCATGGTGTGGTGGTTACTTGATTATGGGTGGTTAGTATAACTCCTCCTTAAATCTAAACCATTTGTTCCTAACTCCTACTTCAATCCTAGTCATCCATTTTTCTAGATTTTTAGTATAAATACCCCCCCCTCCATGGCTAGTTATTCTTGTGCTTATTACTTTCTACAAACCTATAGTCCAAATTACATTATCTAGTAGTGATTTTGCGAGTTAAAAGATTGAGAGTGTGTGGGATTGTGCTTGCAACATCAAGAAGAAGAGGAGGCCGGCAATCAACTAGGAGCTCTCGGTTTTGGTGCTTGGGAGGCTTGTGTGCGCGTCGACTAGGAGGAGGAGCACTCTCGTTGCAAGGACATTCGTCTAGGAGGTTGCTAAATTGTATTTTTCTCTCCAAATTAAGGTGGGTAAATTTTCCATATTTCTAATTAGGATGCATGCTAGATTGAATTGAATGAATGATGCATGAAAATGATTAATAAGAGTGCACATTTAATTGGAAGAATGATCTATAAATGATTGAATTGTTGATATGCAAATTGTGTGTGTTTCTACTATTAAAATTCAAGTTGGGTGCAACATGAATATGGTTATGAATTGTGTAAATGAACCTTCGTTAGTAGCATGAAAATTATGTGCAAGATTAGTATATTGAATATGTCGCTTTGGAAATTTTGTTATGACGTTGTAACGAATAAATTAAGATGCAGTCATTATGTTTATGAGATGAATAATGCCAGAAAATTAGTATAGAGATTAATGAAATTTTAATGTCGAAAAAGGAATGTATTAGAGGTAGTATATCAAATTAACCAATTTGTATGGTAGAAATGTGTTATTTATTGGAAAAAATATGTTTAATTATTTGAGAAAATTATTTTTATATACTGGAGTAGAATTCATGATGGAAATGATAAATCTGGAATTTTTACAGTATATTAGTGGAAAAATATATTTATTATTTTAAAAATATGTGGAGTTTATGGAAAATAATTTGAGGATTATTCATATGAAGTGGGATATGTTTATGGAATAAAAGTATAATTTAGAACTATAAGTTCCACACTTGCATTTGTATAAAGTGGTATTTTACAAAAGATTTAAAATGGAATAATAGAAAAAGAAAAATACGAATAAGATGTGAATTATATGAAGTGATGTGAATTATTCTCAATGGAGAATGGTGCGACAATTCATGATGTATAAATATTCATCTTTGATTAAGTAACTAGTGATGTGGTTTTTTTTTAATGTGAAAATAATATTGCATGAGTTACATGATGAATAGTTGAATTTAGTGTATAATTATGGACTATTGAATGATTTGGAAATCATGATTTGATAGTTGAAATATTTTGAGTATGACAACTCAACATGTAAACTTATGAGTTGGAAACACTCAACTTTAGAATTTGTGAATGGGAATTGAAACAAAAGAGTAGCTAAGTCTCCCCCGGCGTTTGGAAAAAAATGAAATGAAAGACCAAGGTTGGTCATGTTGAACAAATGTATAAGTCCGGTTTAATGGAGAGGCTAACTCTAGTGCTTCGGTTTTGTTCATGATTCTATATCATTGGAATTAAGGATTAGTTACATAGTGAAGACGTGATGAAAGTAAGAGAAAAACATTGAGTATGAGGGCCATTGGATAGCAGCGAGAGCGTATCCCAGGATGTCCCATGATGAGTCTGGGCGAGGATACTGCTCCAGAGTACTGTCCCGGTGGCGACGCTCGTGGGATGTTTGAAGACTACGGGTGGTGTCATGTCTATGGTAGGAGCTGAATTACCACAGGATGCCTACATGATGAGTCATGTGTCAGTGCGTTGGGATTCCCTCCTGGGCGCCTAGACATGAGTTCGTAGGTCAGAAAATATCTAGGATACTTACCGTAGTTACAGTAGTTGGTTAAGTCATGACGAGGGATTGAACCCTACAAAGATGAAGAACGATTAAGGGCTTGCCCTCGGACCTATGTAGTATGGGATGCATAGAATTCGAACAAGTGTGCATTAGTGTCATGTAATATAAACAACTGCATTAAGGACTAAGTGCACAATCACAACACGACATCATTAGGGTATTCCCTTTAGTTTGATATGTGACAAGTTTGTGTTTGCTAAATATGGAAAATAAGTTATACTATTTCCGACATAGAGAGGATGGCCGTGTATAATGATCGTCGGTTGAATAAACTGACGTACCCACAGTCTTATATGCAGGTAAATGACATGATAAAGATTAAAGAGCAACAGATGCTTAAAGATTATACAATATTGTTGTACATTTATTTCATTGTTGTAAAGTTTACTTCGGCTGTGCAAATGTAAATTGTAATGTATTCATGTAAACTCTGATGTAAAGTGAAAAGTTCAAATTTCCTTGTAAAATTGTACTAAATGAAGCGGAAAGATCCTGTAGAACATCTCGAATTCAGGGTATTTGGGATTCGGGGCGTTACAGCTATCTTCATGGACATGATGAACATGGTCCTATGGCTGTTCATCGATTCTTTCATCGTTGTGGTCATCGACGATATACTGGTCTACTCCAAGACAGAGGGAGAGCATGCCGAGCACCTAGCAGAGGTACTGAAGTAGTAATAGGAGCAGAAGTTGTATGCAAAGTTGTCTAAGTGTGACTCCTGAAAACCGAAGTTGCCTTTCTAGGTCACATTCTTTCTAAGGAGGGAGTGGCCACTAACCCACAAAAGATTGAGACAGTGAGAGACTGGCCTAGACCAACTACAGTGAAAGAAATCAGAAGCTTTTTGGGGCTAACAGGCTACTATAGGAGATTTATTCAGGGCAATGCTCAGATATCCACGCCACTCAAGGGGTTTACCAGGAAGAATGTGAGCTTTAAATGAATGAGCAGTGTGAGACAAGTTTCCAGAAGTTAAAGGAAAGACTGACTACCACTCCAATACTGGCTTTGCCGAGAGTAGGGATCAACTATGATATCTACAACGATACCTCCCATTTGTGTACTGATGCAGGAAGGGAGGGTAATAACTTATGGGTCTAGGCATCTGAGACCACATGTGAAGAATTACCCAACTCATGATATAGAATTGGCGGTAATTATCTTTGCCTTGAAACAGTGGAGGCACTATGTGTACGGGGAGAAGGTCAGCATGTACACGGATCACAAGAGCCTAAAGTATATCTACCAGTAAAGAGATCTGAATTTGAGACAGAGAAGGTGGTTGGAAGTACTAGAGGACATCCGTCCCGAAATAAAGTATTGCCCAGGTAAGGCTAATGTGGTAGCTGATGCGCTCAGTCGGAAGAGTAGCTTATCCTGTTTAATCATGACTCACGAAAGTGTAGCATAGGAGCTCGATCGAGCTGGGATAGAGGTGGTGTTGAAGGACTGGGGACGTCTTTAGCACGGTTGAAGCTTCAGCCCACACTCAAGGAGAAGATTATTGAGGGTTAGAAATCCAATCCGGAGATTCAGAAGATGATAGAACAGGTCGGCAAAGGTAAATTGGCAGAATTCCAAGTAAAGGATGAAGTGTTGTGGTTTGAAGAGAGGTTGTGTGTACCAGATCAAGCAGAATTAAAAGAGAGCCTTCTACAAGAAGCACACTCCACTCTTTTGTCAGTACATCCTGGGAATACCAAGGTGTACAAGGATATCAAGCAACATTTCTGGTGGTCGGGAATGAAGAGGGATGTGGCAGATTTTGTTGCAAGGTGTGTGACGTGTCATCAGATCAAGGCAGAGACTCAGAGACCTGGAGGATTATTGCAGCTGTTACCCATTCCGGAGTGGAAGTGGGATAACTTCAGGATGGATTTCATTACAAAGCTACCCAGGAGTCCCAAAGAGAATGATACGATTTGGGTGATAGTCGATCGACTCACCAAATCTGCTCACATTTTGGTAATGAAGGTCTATGGAGAAGTTGGCAGAACTGTATGTCGGGGAGATCGTGAGACTATGTAATTCCCGTGTCGATTGTGTCAGATCGAGATGCGAGATTCACGTCACATTTCTGGAAGAGTCTTCAGGCAGCATTGGCGATCAGAACTGATTTCAGTACTTCTTTTCATCCTCAAACTGATGGGCAGACTGAGAGAGTCAATTGGATACTGGAGGATATGTTGAGATGTTGCTTGCTGAACTTCATTATCAGCTGGGAGAGACACTTAGCTCTGGTAGAATTTGCCTACAACAACAGTTTTCAAACAAGCATCCGTATGGCACCATACAAAGCTTTGTATGGAAGGAAGTGCAGGACACCGGTGTGCTGGTATGAAGTAGGAGAAAGGCAGATGTATGGGCCCGATATAGTGCAGCAGACTTCAAAAAAGATTGAGCTAATCAGGATGAGGTTGGTTGACGCACAGAGCAGGCAAAAGAGTTACACCGACAATCAAAGAAGAGACTTGGAGTTCGAAGAGGGCGAATATGTATTCCTAAAGGTATTTCTAACTAAGGGTGTAATTCGGTTTGGGAAGAGTGGAAAGTTAGCCCCGAGATACATTGGACCCTACAAGATACTGAAAAGGATTGGGAAGACAGCCTATCGGTTGGAGTTGCTGGAGGAACTGACCCAAGTGCACAATGTCTTCCACGTGTCTATATTACGAGGCTACATTTCGGATTCGAGTCATCATCTACTAGAAGTACCCGAGGGTCTGCAATTGGACCTGAGTTACAAGGAGCGTTCTGTGGGGATTGTAGACTGACGAGAGAAAGTTTTGAGAAATAAAACTATACCTACGGTCAAGGTCATATGCAGGAACCAATTGATTGAGGAAGCCACTTGGGAATCTGAGGAGAGGATGATGGGAGATCACCCTGAACTTTTTGAATAGATTTTTGTAAACTTTTCTTGTCTTTTGTTTCTCACTCCTTAAGTGTAGTTCCGAGGACAGAACTAATCTAAGGAGGGAGTGTTGTAACATCCCAAAAAAAATACATGTATACATATAAATTAATTTTCACAATTTTGCACATGTAACGCATGTGAAATTTTTTCTATTCTTGATCTTCTCATTTTCTTAATACACTTTGATTTACAAATTTTGTTTTATGGGCTTAAGAATATATAGTTATAATTTTAAAAAAAGAAAAGAAAAAAGGGGGTGTGCACAAGCACGTGCACGTGCACATGTGCGTTGTGCACACAATGGAGCTCTGATGTTGGAGACGTTGAGGGGCATTGACTGAGTCGTGAGAGTGGAGGTAGTGGAGGGAATTTAGGAGATGTGGCTGATAACTACTTTAATTCCCTATTAATATAATCCTAAGTCTAAAATATTCACACACACAAAACCAAATCATTTGTATTTACAAGAGTAAGGGAACAGAGAGTTAGAGTGCTTTCCTGAGAAGCTTGCTGGTGGGTTTTTCGGAGCTTGTTGTGCTTGGCTTTTGGAGATTTATTTCTACTACTCTTCTTTTAGGTGGTTGTTCCTTTATACTCTAAAATTTGTTGAGTAGATACATGTGTAATTGTCTAGAAATTTACATTGTAGATGTAGGATGGTTAATTTATTTCTCTTCTATTGTGATGTGTGTGATAGGAGAAATTCTAAAATTTTGAGTGAAATGCCTTTTATTAAAGTAGACTTGAAGAATTACAGTGTAGCAAATTGTGTAAATTAGTGTACGAAATGTTAATTTGTGTTCACTTTAGAGAAGTTAATATTTTTATGAAATACAAAATTAATTGACCCTAAAGAATAATTCTCTCATTGTTAATTGCCAAGGAAAAAAGAAATATATTGAAGTAGAATTATACATTTCGTAAATTTTAGTGATAATTGAGTTAGGCTTTACGTGATAGAAAAGTTTAATTTGTGTGAACTTATTACTGCATTAGATTTCAGTACATTAGATCTCTGATGTGTAGATTGATCGTATTTTTAAATTGATGCAATGGGTAAAATCGAATGTGCGAAGTTTAAAGAGAAATGAGTTAGCCGAGACCAAGTATATGAGGATTTAAATCCCATAAAGTGGTATGATCTGAGCTTCGGCTCAGTGGTTGGACGGTCTGCCGCCTCACCATTTGCATGGGTTCGAATGAGGGTGAGCTCTGTTTTATTCCAAATTTTTTTAGAAGACTAAGGAAAAGGGGTTGGAGCATTTATTAATAGTCTAGTGCCTTAGTACATTGGGCAACCTGGTGGTGTGGCGCTTGGTTTCCTCCGTGATGGCGCTGGTTCGAGCCCTTAAGCGCTCTCTGACTTCGTTGAAACTCAAAAAAAAAATTGGTTGTGTTGAACCAAAATCTAGTGCTCTCTGAAATTTTTCCACCTAATTACTTTTTTCTAATCTACTAATATTAATTCACACACAAATTTTAATTAATTTTTACACTACAACTGCACACTCTTTTAATAATCTACTTAAGAATTAATTATCATTATGTATTTTAATTGTGTTAAATAACTCTAATCATGTACTATATTTATACTCAAAGACCTTTTCTTTTCCAGCATTCAACAATGTTTGCTGTTTACTTATTCTTAATTTTAATACTACAACACCTTTCACTATCACTTCTGCTATCTTTAAGTAAAAGAATATTTTTCATTACTTACTCTTATTTTTCATTATAGCGATTAAACCCTATAATGAGGAGTACGATAAGGGCTTGTCCCCGGACCTATGTAGTATGGGATGCATAGAATCCGAGCAAGTAAGCATTAGTGCATCATAGTGTAGATCTGCATTAGGCGTCTAAGGCACACACTGACATATTTAGGGTAGTCACTCTTCACACTTTGTTTTGCATTCAAGTTGTGTTTGTATTTATAAGTATAAAGAATCGTTATATTACGGCATAGTGAGAATAACCGTTTATAATATTGTGTCGGTTGTAAGCGACTGACGTGCCTACATTTTTCAGTACAGGATTGGGATTTGCAAAAGAACACAAAGATGATTTGGTGCTAAATATTTCTTTCAGATTTTAGTTGCTGTTATTTACGTTGTACTTTTATCATGTGTAATTATTTATTTTCCGCTGCGTTAATGTAAAGGAACATATTGTATGAATAAAAGTTTTAAATTTCCTATAAAATTGTACGAATTGAAGTGTAGATCCTGTGGAGCTACGAATTACCGTGTTTTGGTATTCGGGGCGTTACAAAAACAGCGAATAATTCACCAAGATTTCATTTTTTAATTATTCAAAAACATGTTCCTTAATCATACAATAAGATTTACGCATTTACAATAACATATAGTTTCATTAGATCTAATTCTTCAAACAAAAATTTGATCTTTCATGCATAGAAAACTCCATTATTCAAGAACAACTTATTTTAGATCAACATGAATATTTAGGACGTATGACAACTCTAATCATCCACAATAATACATGGGTTCATAAATAAACCATGATCTTTCATTCACCAAAATAGTCATCATTCAAAATAGGATCAAAAAAAGAGTTTCATGCCATCAAGATTTGATTTTTATCATATTAACAGACCATCTTTATCTAACAATCCATCCCTACAATCATCTCATAAACAAAACATCATATTCATGCCAATATAATCACAATCTCACAAGATCTAAACCCTAACATGATTCTATATTGTTCATGATAAAGAAAAAAAAACGCGTCAAGAGAGTTGGAAGATTACTGCACACCCTGCTTTCCAAAAATACGGAATACGAGCACATGACATTGCTCAGCGAATGACTAACGTCACCTATAAGCTGTTTATTCGATCAACTCAGCAATATAATCAATACAGAATAATTACGCAGGCAATAATAATAATCTCATGAACAATAATACTTGGAATGAAACAATACGAAATATCCAAATACAATAACCCAATGTCTGGAAATAATAATAAAATTCGGGACATAAGCCCAATACAATAATAATCCAATCACAAATAATAATAAGTCTCGATACAATAAGTTCAATAAAATAATAAGCAACTAGAAAGCATTAAGTCATCAGAATCTTTGTTCTCCAATCCCAACAGGCAATTCTCCTTCATTACCTGTGTACACTTCATTTAAAAAGAGGAGAAAAATTATCCTTAGAGCAAGTCATGGACAGCAAGTAGAGAAAGCAAGGAACAATGGAATAACGATATAACAATGAATTCAATGGATCAATAGGAGTCAATAACATGGGACAATAGCAATAATCAATATCATGGTAAACAATGCAATGGTATAAACAATGGTTCAATATTTAACAATATTCAATGATATCAATAACACTTAAACAATATTTGGTATCAATAGGAACAATGATGTACAATATGCAATATCGATGTCGTGTCAATCCTTATGTCTATTAATCATTTTGGCCTTAACTAATACACGTACTATCGCATCTCATACTATAGGTTCGATGCATATAATTAATTTTGTTTAGACTGAGTGGTGAATTCTATAGATCATGTGTCGGTACAACAATCACTGATACGATACAATATTTTTGAACGATACATTACGATGATTCACTGATTCACTGATACGATACATTGATATGATTCATTGATGCAATACACCAAAGATTGGGGTGCCGTAGTCAGCGCTCCATAATCAATCGATAAACACTGGCTGATACAGTCACTATATTATTTACTACTCAAGTCAATCCTTTAAACCTCACCTTATTAATTATTTTAATAATGCAACAATACAATATGCAATTTGAGATATTAGGTGAACGATGGCAACAATTGGGAAACAATAAGATGGTCAACAATGACAATAACTCATTAGGATCATGCAATAGAACATACACACTTCGATTCATACAATACTACGATATAGGAATAATTAATTTAAGAAAACTGAAAAGTGAAATTCTGGACAGCAAGAGTAGTCTGTACAAAAATACAGTTTTTCGCTGTTTCTGAACTCGAAAACTAAATCCGTCAAAAATTCTAGAAACTAGACTTCCACATGGTTCCAACACATATTTAAAGTTCAAAATTTGACAACAGTAGCTAGGTCAATCACACCATTCTTTACAGATTCATGTTCGGGCAGAATTTCGACGTCATGTTGTTAAAATTTTAGAATCAGCAAAAACTCAATATTAATTTCGTTAAAAATATTTATTAGACTCCTAAACATGAACACTAACAATCTAAAAATTATCAGAGCCAAATTTTATCATTTGATCAGCATTTTTACTGTTTAAACATGAAACGTACAAGAATCTGAGAATCTAGAATTAAAAACACAGCTGTAGTAAAACGGACATAACTTTTGCTACACAACTCGAAATTTAGAAATTCAAGATGTTCTGCAAACTAGAAAGATAAGGCTACAATTCTTATTCAGAAAATTATTCATTTTAAGATCATTTACTGGGTTGAAACTAGCAGTCAACATACAGCCAGCATGTAAGATACAGGTTTTAGGGTATTTTTCATAAAACAAATTAATTAGACATGATGGGTATCAATTCTACTAGTTGATAAATTATATAATCAGCATGATGGGTGTAATAACAAGATGAATAAAATTATAATACACGCATACATCAATTTATCATCAACAAACATCAATCGATCAACCACATATAACCTAGCAATTCTCTGTACAATAATTTATTTGCGTGACAATTATAAGAACAACCCAATTATCAATTCTATATGCACACATAAAAGATTCAATCTTTGGAGTCAAAAGTGGCACGATGTCAAGTAAATTGGGGTTAGCTTGTGTAAACCCTCAATTTATCCAACGAAAGAAATGAACAATGTATAATACGATAAACGAAAGGATATACTTGCAAGAGTTTCAACAAAACTTGAATTTGATACAATTAATAATTGAAGGGGAAGTGACTTGCCTTATAGACGGTGAAAACGATTACCAAGAATAACGGGATAAAGATCCCGGAGCAATGAACCCACGAACTAACACAAAATAACACGTGCAATATACGTGCTTCAAAGAGAACACAGCAACAACAGGACAAGGGACAGCAGCAGCAACGTCAGCAATGGGCAAGTGTGGTCTGATGGTGGTGAGGCATCGCAGGCGGCGACACGACGGGGACAGGGCGGCGCTGTGGTGGTCGTCGATCGGAAGGGAGGAGCAGTAGGGATGGGGTTTGGCCGCTATCGACAGAACAGGGGAAAATAGGGGTTTTCGGTGTGGGGGTCTGCTGTGAGGCGGAACTGGTGGCTGGGGGTGAGCGGGACGGTGGTCGGCATGAACTGGAGTGGTTGGCGACGGAAGGGTGCCGGAGATTGGCCGGGGAAGGAGGTGTACAATAATGGGTTGGAGTTTCGGCGAGAATTCACAAGAGGGAGAGAGAAACAGAGAGGATAGAGAATAGACAGATTTAGGATTTCAATTTGTGCAACTTTTTTTAGGGTTTACAATAGAGTTGTATTTATAGGGTACAATTAGGATGTTGGGTTAGTGGTTTAGGATCCAATAATAGTGGTTTTGGGTCAAGAACAAATGAAATTGGCTTTTAGGGTTCAAGAAGAGATAGATCTAAAATAATAGGGTTCAAATAAAAATACTCACAATTAATAAAAGAAATTTGGATCAACAATAATCGCTCAACAAGAACGAATAATTTCATGAACAAAATCTTAATTAAAATAATCAAGAAAGAAAGAAAATATATTATTTTATTCAATTACAAATAAAATATTAAAAAAGGGGGAAAAATGAAATAGCGGAAACGGTAGTTACAATTACCCACCTCAAAAAGACCAATTGAAAGATATTAATAATAAGAAAAGAAAAGCTCATCATCCTTCTTGCGAAAATTGAGAGATCCAAGCCTCCAAAACTCCAAGAAATAATAAAAAGGTTTAATTTTTGTTCACCACAGAGGAGGGCGGCTGCTGCTTCTGTTAATATAGGTCAGGACTCCTCTTTAGGGTTCATACGACGATTTTACAAAAATTCCCTTAAGAAAATATATTTTTACATGTCTAAATCTTTCCATATTAATTAGTTAAATCAAATCAAATCAAATAAGAAATCTAACCCCCCAACTCCTCCAATATGGCCGACCTTCACTGCGGCCCAGAAATTCTATTTTCAAAAATTTGTCTCTTAGTGGCAATTTTACAAAAAGGCCCATCACTTTGAAATATTTGGAAATATGAGATAAATTATTCATAAAAATCTAGAAAAATTAGAATTACTATATACTAAAAAATTATGTTTTCCAAATAAATTGCCTGACGGAGAAAAATATTTGCAATAAAGTCCCCAACAAATTCCAAAATTGCATAAATATATATATATATATATATATATATATATATATATATTATATATACTCAATAAAATTAAATCAAATCAAATCAGAGGGATAAAATCTCTCCCCCCCAATCTCTCTCCTGTCAATACCGGCCTACCAAAAAATCGCAACCAAATTTTGAATTCGAATTTACCTCCAACAGACATTTTGTGCAAAACCCCTTTTCTTTCAAAGTATTTACAAAAATAGTTTCTTTCTTCAGAAAAATCCCAAAATTTAGAATATACTTGATTATACATAGAAGAATTTATTCAGATATTCAAAAGTGGAAATTTGTACTTCAAAAACATTCGCATGTGTAAAAATATCAATTTTACAAAAATTCAAAATAATTAAATAAATTAATTTAAAAATTATTTATTAATTCAAAATATTGTATTAAAAATTACGGGACGTTACACGTGGTCTCAACAATTAAACTTGCCATTCTCAACGACGAGTTTAGTTGTTTCATTATCGCCATTGAGACACGACGAGTTTAGTGGTAATTTTTTGAGAACATTTACATTAGACTCGCTGTTGGGAACAACGAGTTCAGTTAAAAATTTTCAATGTAGTCTCGATGTTCCCAATGTCGAGGATATTTACAGTAGACTCATTGTTGGGAACAGCGAGGATGTAGAAAATTTCACAGAGAGTGAAACATTCTGTTGGACTTAGTGAATTTTTGAAACATTGTTGTTGGGAACAGCGAGTCTAATATAAATGTCATCGCCGTTGGGAACGACAAGTCTTTATTGAAAAAATTGAACTGAACCGCCGTTGCGAACAACGAGCTTCTTAAAAAATTAACACTAAACTCGTTGTGTCCCAACAACAAGTATGAAACAGCTAAACTCGCTGTTGGGAATGACAAGTTTAGTTGTTGAATCTACGAGCATAAATATTTTGATAATTATCATCTTTCTGCAAATAGTTTGGAAAAGTGGCATATGAAAAAAAAATAATAATAAATAATCAACTTTGAGTTGGGCCCAGGACTGCATTAACAACCTTCGCCTACAATCATTTCGTTCTAATTTACTCTGATGTGTTGAAATATTGTTGGGCCTAAATGGGCTTCATAAACTATGCTCTATCTCTTCCACCAAATTAGACCCCTTTCTTTTCCAACTAACCCTTTCATATTCCCCACTCTCCTTCGATCCTGTTCAAATTTCTCCGATCTCAAATCGGGCAAATCTCTTCACAATCTCGCCCTCCAATCTCTCCTAACCACATACCCTTTCATTTGCAGTGCACTAATCGACTTGTACTCCAAATGCGGAGAACTTCAAATCGCCCCACAAGTGTTCGACGCAATGCCTGAGGCTGACAGAGACTTGGTTATCTGGAAATCCATAGAATTGATCATCATCTCGAATCCATTGAGAATAGCGGGGTCAGTCTCAGCTGGAGGAGGCTAGAAGACTTGATATAAGAGAGTTTATCTCTCCTGTTGAGGAAGTGATTCACCGATTTTTCCCAAATCAGATAGTTCCTAGAGTCGATAAAATTCACAAAGGTGATCTTAAAGTTCTCCTCCATGTTGGATGAAAGAGATGGCATGGTTGTTGTAGTCATCGTCGTAGTAGTATTGTATTCGGAGGTGGTGCATTGGATCCCATAGCAAAAAAAACTGTTAGATCCAAAAAAGTGGATTTTAACAAGAACTCCGAGAAACATGAAGAACAAAGAGTGTAGGTGATCCAAAATTTTGCCCCACTGCCCCGCTTTTTGAAAATATTTAGCGCTCTGCCCCACTTTTCAAAACAATTAACGATTTGCCCTTGTTTAGGACACGTCAGCATAAACCGTTATTGGAAATAACGGCATATGTTATTTATCTATCTATATATAAATAACCAGAGAAGGGACCTTGAATTTGAGGTCGGTGACTTCGTCTTTCTGAAAGTATCGCCCAGTAAAGACGTGATTGGGTGGCCCAAGCTGGCTTGCTCTCTATCTATCTATCTATCTATCTATCTATATATCTATAATATAATATATAATAACTATTATAATGGAAGAGTTGGAGTTATAAATCTACCTACTTACGTGTAATACACATGTAACTCCAACTCTACTATTATAGTCTTCACGTTTACTTTTAAAAACATATTATCTTATTTATTAAGACATACATCGCACATGTAAATTATATTTTGTTCTTTAATTTTTCAAAAAAATTATACGTACATCGCACGTGTAAATTACTAGTCATCACTAATAATAAGACTGAGGAGGGTTACATATGTAATAACTATCTATACAAAACAATTCATATCTAACAACATTTGTCGTACAATCATTCTGTTCTAATTTCCTCTGATGTGTTGAAATATTCTTGGGCCGAATGGGCTTCTACTTCACTTGTTGCCTTTTTCCAAGAACAAAGAAAGTTGGAAGAAGAAATAAAGGGTCGGGTAAGTCCAAATTGTTGATTTAAAAGACAGTTGTTTTTGAATCCAGTGAGATGTCCAAACCAAACCTCAGCCGGATCACCCTGATCACCAACAGTTCCCGCCAAGGCCTCCATAAACAATCTCTTCATCTCTTCCGCCAAATGAGACCACTTTCTTTTCCACCCAACCCTTTCATATTCCCCACTCTCCTTCGATCCGTTCAAATTTCTCCGATCTCAAATCGGGCAAATCCCTTCACAATCTCGCTCTCCAATCTCTCCTAACCACAGACCCTTTCATTTGCAGTGCACTAATCGACATGTACTCCATATGAGGAAAACTTCAAATCGCACACCAAGTGTTCGACGCAATGCCTGAGGCTGAAATATACTTGGTTATCTGGATTTCCATGATTTTCGGCTATACCCATTTTAAATTGTCGGTACATGCGTTGGTTTTGATGGCCAAGATGCAAGCTAGTGGGCTGGTCGGTTCAAACCCGATATCGTCACTTGGAATGCCTTAATTTCCAGGTTTTCTCTAATGGGTCATGATGGGTTTGCCTCAGATTTGTTTCAGGCAATGCAGATTGATGGACTTGAGCTGGATGTGTTTTCTTGGACTTCGTTGGTATATGGTTTTTGTTTAGAATTTTAATTATGGCAAGGCTTTTAGTGTGTTTAGGGAGATGGTGGTGGTAGGATGAGTTCGCCGAGTTCTATTACTATTTCTAGTATTTTACCTGCTTGTGCTAATGTGTTGGATTTAAGAAGAGGGAAGCAGATGCATGGTTATGCTTTGGCAATTGGGGTTGAGAGGGACTTGTTTGTTAGTAACTCACTTGTCGATATGTATGCCAAATGTGGGGTTATATCTGAGGTAGAGAAGGTTTTAGATAAAATGGTGGAAAGAACGACGGTTTCGTGGAATTCTATGATTTTTGTGTATTTGAATCATGGGTATAGTGACAAGGTGATTCAGCTTTTCTATCTGATGCAAGCTGGGGGTGATATTGGTAAAAATCGCAGCAAATTAGGACCGTATGATTCCAGGACAGACCTCAAAACTTCTACAGGCAGATTAATCATAATGGATCTCTTTAACAGGTCCGGGCTTTCTCCAGGCTTCACTACAAGACATGGGTCTCGTTCAAGTTCATGAAAAGTGATAGATTAGGCCCACTAGGAGAGACATCCAGTCCATGAGGAGTATAAATCAAATCTCTTATCCCCAGACAAAAGAGTCTTTATCTCTTAAGGGAAAGAATCAACAGGGGCTAAAGAATTCATATTAATCTAACGTATCCATCTCAATCTTCTAAACTATTTCTCAGGCCTATAAATATTTCCTCCCTCTCTCCCCTCCTCAGTCAGAAGGTAAGTAACAGTTTCTCTCTCAAACTCTTTCTCTCTCTGGTTCTAACTTGAGCGTCGGAGGGGTCTGTCGCCGGGGCCACCGCTGGTGTTTCAGGCTTTTTGTAGGTCCATTGTCCGCATCAGCAACCGTTGGATCTAGATCACTGTATTCAATCAACGATCCGGATTCTATTTCAGGAGCTCTAATCGAATTTCACGGCAACAATCAAAGATCAAATTTTTAGTAGTTTCCATCAAATATTAACTCACTATTTGTTTGCTCACACATCAAAATAATCAGCAACAGGGAAGAGTGATGCTGGATCATCTGATATTTACTGTTGTTTTTACTACTTGTAGTCACTACAATCCGCCCCGGCGTTTGGTCAAAATGCCGGGATAGAGAGCACTATTTTTTTAATTTTAAATATTCACATATTTATTCTGGCATTTGTTAAAAACAACATTATAGATGAAACATATACCGGCGTTTGTCTCGAAAATGCCGGGATAGCCTCTTTTATGCCGGCGTTTATATGTAAATATTGAAAAAACCTAATATCTTTTTCCCACCCGCTCTATTTTTCATCCCCCCAAACCCAAAAAAGAAGAAAAAAAGTCTCTCTCTCTCACTCACTACCGCCCCTCCCTAGTCGCTGCCGCCGGCTTTCTCTTCCCCTCGCCGTGATCCTCCTTCTCCGCCTCCCCTCCCTAGTCACCGCCAGAGTCCTGGCCGCCGACTCCCTCTCTCCTCTCTCTCTCAAAACTCCAAAGCGAAACCTGGCCTCAAATCCCCGAAGTCGCTGCCTCTCTCCTCGCCTTGCCGTCGCCGTCCCTTCTTCCTCGAATCAGCCCGAAACTAACCTCTCCTCTCAACGGGCTCGCGTTTGGACTTCGGCTATTGCTTAGGGATTCACTTTCGCTAAGGTTTTGATCACCCACTTCTTCAAAATTTGATTTTGAGCTGTTAATTTAGTCAAATTTGGGATTTTGTGTGATTTGAGTTAGAATTATGGATGTAGAATTAGTTAATACTTGAGATTTGAGAAAATATGTCATCTTGTTGAGTAAAGGCTTGAACTTTGATAATGTTGATGTGGTTAATTCATATTTTAATTTGTAATAGGATTAAAGCTTTGCATTTATTTTTATTTGAACCTTTGTTTGTTGCATTACACTTCTTTGTGGGAATGCCCAAGTGAGTGTTTTCAAATATTTCGAGTGAGTAGTAAGTATTTTGGTTTGTGGATGGAGGCTTATAGCTTCGTGAAAATGCGCAAGTGTGTTCCTTAAAGTTTTTTTAGCGAGCATCAAGTATTTTGCTATGTAAATGCACTAGGTTTGCCCGTTGATACGTGCCTACGGCACGTCTTCAGAACGGTGCGCCTGCTTTGATTATATAAAATAGTTTTAGAGGTCCGGCAAATTAATTAAAGTAGGAAACAACACATCTACTTTTAAGCTCAACCATCGCCTTCTTGATCATTAGCTTGAACTTACCTGGAATACATATAGTTTGTTAGAAACACTGTACAAAGTATCTTTTAACTTCAGCATCACTTTAGATGCTTATAATAGTTATGCAAGGACATGATCATATAGGTTTTATAGAGCTTACTTTAATTCCATAACCACTATGAGCATGTCTAAATGCAATGGTAACCCAAGTGCAGGTGTGAAGGTATCTACAATACCAATAATCTAAACATTTGTTTGTCTGAGACTCAGCTTGCAATTGAAATACCTCTTATTATTATTTTAACCAAAATGTAATACATGAAGTTCTCAAAACTCCAATCAAAGCTAATCATTTCTTTTATCTCCACTTTGTCTTCCCATTTCACATTTATAAAAAACATTCAAAATGGATCTATAACAATTTTACTTTAGCTGTCTTTTTTGAGTGGAGAGTTTGCATCTTTCACTGGTAAACTTCAGTCATCCCAATCCAATATATCCAAACATACACTAAAAGTTCTTACATATTATATTATCGATGGTTTCTAATAACCAGTGAAGGGAACACTTCATGATAGTATTTTCTCTTGTAGTAAAGAAATTAATGTTGCATATTTGCCAAGTTATTTTAGATTGCTGATCAGCTTACCTGTCCTGCTATGGTTTGGAAGTCCAAATTGAGGTTACCAAATAATCCATCTCTTACTTGCGTACACCTTAAATCAAAATCAATAAAAAACTCATCAAATAAATCACCAAATTAAAATTTTTTAAACCAAAAAAATAAAACAATCATACCTCTCTGAACTTAGATCCCATGCACACACAAAATTCGAGTCAGCAAAAAACTGAGTAATCCCCTGCACAAACTTAATTTAAAATTAGAATGAAAATTCGGTTGTTGAGATAAAATTAGAGTCACCGCATCGTATGTAAAGGCTCTCGATTCAGTGGAGGGGAGCCGTCGATACGGAATCAATAGCATATTAGATATCGGCGGCGACTTCTTGATTGGGGTTCGACACTGGTTTTGGATTTGGATTTGTTTTGAGATTCGCGCTTGAGAGGAGAATGGAGGCTTCACCAAATGGAATGGAAGCGAAGGTTTAAGAAAATGGTTTTAGGGATTTTGAGTCAGCGGCTTAAAAACCCCAGGGGAGAGAGAGAAATTGGAGCCCTCTGGTTTGGGGAATAGAGGGAGTAAACTGATCTGAGAGAGAGAGAGAGAGAGAGAGAGAGAAATAATTAAATAAATAAAGGAGTTGTTTTGGAGAGAGAGAGAGAGAGAGAAAAATAATTAAATAAATAAAGGAGTTGTTATGGGGGGATTTAAATTTGAGTTCTAGGGGTAACTTTTAAAGAGAAATGTCTTTTGGGAGCTTAGATCTGGACCATTAATTTCCTCACTATTGAAGGAGAGCCACTTGATAGTTTTTCTTTGTGTTTTATTATATATATATATTCTACTTGAAAGTGGTTTTTCCAAGAGAACTGAACTCTTACAGGTAATACTGGACAATCATGTTTAATTTCATTTCTAAGTTTTGATTATTTTGAAAAGCATGGCTTGTTGTAATCTGATTTTTCGGTTTGGCCAGGTAGGTTAATAGCTTTTTATTTGGGTTTAGTGAATTTCTGTCTGTTAACATCACAAGCTCTAAGTAATGGAGTGACATAATTATATCTTGGCCATTAGACTAACAAATGTGTTCATACTAATTTAGGATTATTTAGTGCATTAAGGTTTTATCATACTCGCTAGTTTATTGATGAAAACTTGAAATGTTAAGGTTCTTATGTAACTGTAGTTGAAGAAATTAATGATGATAGTTCAGAATGTGGCTGTGGGGAAGGAGAAGCAAATGGCATGTTGGGGATATGTAAGAGGTACATTGTTTTCCTAACAGAGAATTGCACACATCAGTTGAGTTTCAAGATTTGAATTTAAATTTATTTTATTTTAGAAAGGAAGAGCTTATACAAGGAATTTTCAGTTTGATACTACCTCGAAGCTTCTGTGACTTGTTTATCTCACTCGTTGTAACTTAAGTTCTTAATTTTGCAGAGGATTCATTACAAAAGAAGGTATCCAAATTTATTTTAGGACTGCTTGATGAAACTTGAAAACGAGTCAATGAAGTTGCAGGATCACTCAGATAGCATTGTCGATTTTCTGAAGGCATATCAGGTTTATTTTCATCAATACGTAATTTCTTTTTGATAATATTCATCACTGCGTAGTTACATTCCTTGTTTCTTTACTTTGGTATGATTATAACTACCCACATTCGCTATCTGCTGCAGAATCACTCGTATCACTCGTACCTGTGTTTAGGGGCTCAGGCAAATAGCTCTACTGATTTCCAGAATTTATATGAGGTATATAATTTGTAGCAGATTTTTCTCTATTATAAATCTAAAAGATTATTGAATGAGATACTTAAAATCCTCTTATATCAGGAATGGGGCCATGTTTTTAGATTTCCGAGTTTGGGAAAAAGTTTCAAGTTGATAAGTAAAAGTTCTTGAAAGAAGAATTCTAAAATGTGATAGAAACCTTTGGCTGAGAACATCCCAAACTTCTCCATAAGGATTTGAAACACGAGCCATTGGTTCATAACATGACATAACTATAAACAATAATGTTTATATGTTTGATTTTTTTATTACCAAAGTAGAGTCAGATTAGACTGTATTTGATGGTGAAGCAAAATACATTATTGGTTGCTCCACAAAAAAAAATTGGAAAAGAGAAAGACTGACGTATAATATATGTGCGAAGGTTTAAAATGATCAATAGCTAATTACTTAATTTTATATGAAGAAACAAAATGTTGGAGAATCCAGAATAATAAATGTTTATTATTCATCGTACTTTGAATAATAGACTAATAGAGCACTTATAGTGTTTATTAGAATATAATGTCAGTAAATATATCGGTACTTTGAAGCTCTTCCCTCAATGGTGTTCTACCTGATAGTCTACTTGTATTTTTTGTGTGTATATGGAAGAACAAGTAACGATGCTTCTCTCTTTCTGATACAGTTGATACTAATTTGAACTGTTACTGAATCCTTAGGGCATAAGATGGCTTGTAGTCAAGTTAGTTTTGTTTATATATATGTTCTTACTTGCAGCTGTTTGTGATTTGCTATCAGCAGAGATCTGGTGGGGGTTGGGGTTGAAGGCAATGAACCTGATATTGCAGCATCGTCATGAAACGTATGGGTTGTGGGCTTGATTTCTTGAGAAAATAATATTTCATGAAAGGTTAGCCAAGGACTTCGTGGCACACTGACCAGCACTTGATTACTAAGATAGAAATTTTCTGTTATGCTCATGTTGTTTTTGTTGTAATTCTTCAATGATTTTATTTCAAATTTTGTGGATCATGAACATGTGAATTCATAATTGAATTGTTTACCCTGTACAGAGACAACCTTTTCTAATACTATATGTTGCTGCTAGCCACATTTCATCAAAAGGGGATAAGGTTAGCTTATTTTCCAGAATGGTGATTGTTTAACTGTGGATCAATGGAGCTCATTTCATGAAGGATTCGTGGCGGGTAATTTGAGAAAGAAAAGTCGTCGTTTTTGTTGGTACAGATAGAGGTTTCAAGCTATGAAATTATTCTCATTTTACCATTTCTATATGCTTCCATATACTCATCCGTTTTTTTAAATTTGAACTCTTAAATAGTTATCTGAGTTAATTTGGATTATTTTTTATTTTGAAGTTAATGCGATGATTTTTCTTAACAAATTTTTGTTCTGATGCTAATCAAATGTAATCCATTCAGTCATTTTATTATTACATTAGAAATCAAATGTAATCCATTCAGTCATTTTATTATTACATTAGAAATCAAATGTAATCAAATGTAATCAATTTTTTTGTTCTGATGCGATGTAAATGAGATTCTACTTCATGATGGGTATTTTTATTTTTATTTTTAAATTAAAAAATTTTTAATTTAAAAAAATAAAAAATAAAAAATACCCTATCCTGACGTTTTTCGCCAAAAACGCCCGAAAAAGGGTATTTTTTAAAAAATAAATAAATAACATATCCCGGCATTTTTGATCAAGAACGTCGAGATAGTTTTTTTTTTCCTTTTCGTTAAATAAATGCTCTATCCCGGCATTTTTATTAAAAAATGCCAGGATAGACATGGGCTATAGCGGCGTTTATAAGAAAGGTCGGGATAGACCTTCAGTTTGTCCCGACGCTCGCGGTAACGGCGTTTTTAGCGGTGATTTCATAAATGCCGCTACTATCTATCCCAACGTTTAAAAATGCCAGGGATAGGTCCAAAAAAAGCCAGGATATCCTTTGCGTTTAGTAGTGAGTCATGCAGGAATGACTGAGTTAGGGGAAAAATTGTTCATCTTAATGCAGGATATATATGGGATTGAGCTGAGATTGGAACCGGAACATTTTGCTTACACGGTAGATCTTCTTGGTCGATTAGGAAAGGTCAATGAGGCTTATGACTTCATTCAGAAGATCGCTATACAGCCTGATTCTTTTGTATGGGGAGCACTATTAGGAATTTGTCGGAAGTATAACAATCTCAAGCTTGCTCTGATTACAGCGTCTCATTTACTTAAGATCGAACCAAAGAGTTCAGGGAGCCATTTGGTTTTGTTCAATGTACTCATGAATGCAGGGAGATTGAATCTTTCAGGATTAATAAATCGACGGGGAAGGAGAAGTTGAACGGGTACTTATGGAGCTTGATAGATTTTCCATTTAATGAAGAGATTCTCGTTGCGTTTTCTTCTTTGATATCTACGAAGTGAGAAAAAGGAGAGGAGAGGATGGTATTGTAGTAAAATGCAAATGAACTGTATCCTTCACATTTGAGATAATACATTCTACAGAACGAAGCTCGTTAGGCTTGATATGACATCGTAAATTCAATAGTATATTAATGAGAAGTACATCTCTGTAACTATTAGAATGAGAGTTGTCGTTTAAATCTACTAACTTACGTACATTATCCGTACATAATTATTATGAAGGTCTCAATTCGAGGCCGCCATATCTATGTGCATTGCACGTGTAAATTACTAGTTAGTTTAATAGCAATACTATGTGACTGTGCTTGTTGCCAAACAAAAGAAGAAAAACAGAATTGGTAACTGACAATAATGATTGAAGTCTCAGGGTTCTACCTGAGTTGGACTTCTGTTTGCAGGAAAAAATTGAAGGTGACAAGTGAGGGTTCCTTTAATCTTATGCAGAAGCTTTCTACTCTTCTGTTTTTTTTGTTTTGTTTTGATTTTTTTTTCCTAGGGAAAAAGTGGAATCTGACTATCTGTTTCATTAAAAGGAGTTTAACGAAACAAACACAGAATATTGGGTCCAAGTACAACCTACTAACAAAAAATAAAACATACATGAAGCAACATGGCGCGTACAAACAAGAAATCCCTCCAACAACCCTGTAGGGTGGGCCGACAAACCATCTCGACCAGCTAAATGTAAGTACGTCAGTTAGCTTCGTACAGTGCCTCCACGACACATGCACGCCCACATGAAACAAGTCTGACAGGATTTTTCACCCGATGATCCCTGTCTTCACCTCGCTAGGGGGATCCCATCTTTGGGCTCTAGCCCCGCAGGTCGGAAACTGACCCCACGGTACCTGCACTGCGACCGCACCCTCCCACCATCTTCACCACCCATCCGACAAACGTGCCAGTCGCTCCCACAGCCGCTACCAAAGAGAAAGCCGTGAAGAGGATACCTTCACCTCTCACACGATTGCGCTTTCTCAGGCGATTTCTCACCACACAACTATCTCGCTCACCCCACCAAACACCACGCTTCAGGAGAGAGCCGTGGAGAGGATACCTTCACCTCTCTCACGCACAAGCTCTCTCCAGCGATTTCTCACCACACAGACTTATCTCGACTCAAACTCCCAATCGGAGGGAAGAGGCGACGCTGTCTTGAGCCAGTGGCCTAAGATGGAGGAAGCTTAATAGTCTGACAGTAGGCGCTGTGAAGATTGCACCGACGACATCGTAGTACACTCCAGACCAACCATACTCAAACCCCCATCCCCTTACCCCCAACACCAACCCACTACCGGTCTGGCCCCACGGGCCCCAAACCGAAACACCGACCTCACACACTTGAATCCCAAATCCATGGTGTTCGCGACAACAGGCACGGGAGGATGCTTTGGCGCGACATAGTCGCTCCGCGAAAGTTGAGACAAGCATCTCGGAAGTTGGGACAAGTGAGCGCATGTCACGGAGGGACCCCATCTTTGGGCCCAAGCTCCATAAACATGCAAAACAGTCTAATTCCCGACATCTTCACATGCACTACCAACCCTCGCAGATCGCTATGATTGGCCCCGAGAGTGTGGACATGGTGGTAAACGCGCAGAACATCCGGACAAACATCTAGCAAATCATGGAGGGACCACATCTCGAGTCCAACCCCACAATCGCACAATCGCACAAAACTACATGCTTCACACCCCCAACCACAGCAAAAGCAAGCATAGGCCCCATGCCGAATCACCGGCCTCACATGGTGGGCAAAACAGATCTGGGTCGGGAGGGGGGGGAGGGGGGGTAAGTGCACAGCAGGCTGACCCCATACCTCGTCGCATCTCCGCCGGCAAGGCCGCGCCACCACCAGAACCGCCTGACGATGGAGGTCGTCGTGATGGGTTGCGCCGCACGCCTGTCACCATCAATGCGACGGAGAGGTTGCCACCCAGGATTGAGGTCGTGACGGGGGGAAAAGGAAGAGAGGAGGGGACGCGTCGTGGAGGAGAGGCAAGGGGGACGACGGGATGGGGGGGGGGGGGGCGGTGAAGGGGGCTAGCCGCCGCCGCCCCCAAGCACTTCAGATCTAGGGTTTCCTAGGTGTTGTTTGGAGCACAAAAGGCAATGTTAAAGAGTACTCTTCTGTTCCACACTGGAAACATGCTGGAGAGCTTCAGCACGAACATCTTAGGGAGCATACTTATGGGGGTTCCTTTTGGCAATCTAATTACTTTATTATATTTAACATTGCATACTATTTATTTGTTTCCCCATGCTACTTATTGTTGCTGCATATTTTGGTGTGAGAGCAAACAAATAGTGAGTTAATATTTGACAGAAACTACTAAACATCTGACCTTTGATCGTTACCGTGAAAAGTTGTTGGAGCTCCTGAGAGTGGACCTGGTGCGTTGATTGAACATCGTGATCAAGATATGATGGTTGCTGACGTGGCCGATGGACCTGCAAAACGCTTGAAACATCGGAGATGGCCCCGGGGACAGACCCTTGACTCTCAAGTCAAAACCAAAAAAAGAAAGAGAGTTTGAGAGAGAAATTGCAAATTACCTTCTAATTGAGGAGGAGGAGGAGTAAGGTATTTATAGGCCTGAGAAACAGTACAAGAGATTGATATGAATCCATTAGATCGACTATGAATTCCTTATCTTCTATTCAAATCTCCCTCTCAAGAGATAGGTTCTATTGTTTAGGGATAAGAGATTTAATTAACTGCCTTCATGGGCTGGGTTTCTCTTAGTGGGTTTAATCTGTCACTTTTAATGGGCTTGAAAACTACCTATGTCTTGTAGAGAAACCCGGAGAAGGCCCAAACCTGTTAACAATGTCCGGTATGATCAATCTGCCTATAAAAGTTTTAGGATATGTGCTAGGATCGTACGACCCTAATTTGCTGAGATTTTTATCATTATCATAAGCCTCCCGGGAGACCATTTTCTTGGCTTTCGGGAAGTAGTACGTCTTATTTTTGAAATCTGGAATACAATCTTAGCTTTCAGGGTGTATTGGTGATAGCTGGAACTGATCAGAGGCATTTGGAGGAGGCAAATATTTTCCTGATTTTTTTTTTTGGAAATTTTCATATATTTTCAGATTTTTCTGAAATTTTCTAGATTTTTGATAATTTTTTGCAATTTTAAAATCACTTTTTGAATTTTTAATTAATAAACCCAATTTTAAATTATTTTTTAGAAATTTTGATTGTATTTCCGAATTTAAATAATTATTTTTTAATATTTAAATTAAAATTTCCAAATTAAAATGAATTTAAGGGAATTTTATGAATAATCAGGTCATGGTATGCATTTTGACGCAATCTACAGCGTCGATCACATGCTGAATCACTAGCTGAGGTACTTGAGTGGCCATGATGAGGACCTGATGAGGAGGTGACGTGGCAACATCAAGGGCGTCCATCAGCTCCTTGCTCATCCGCTCATGCATCTGAGAAGAGATCGAAAGGGGCAGGCGACGTGGAGAGATCTGGATCGCTCATCAGCGCTTGGCTCGCGCACTGAGTGAGATCTACTAGGTGGGGAGGATAGCAGAGTGATGGAGATGGCGTAGCGCAATCTTTAGCGTCGGTTGCATTAGAGCACGATTATCGTGGAGATCCACCGGCTAGCGGCTGAGAGCCCCAAAGCTCAACTGACGAGTTTGTTGATCTCGAATTTTAAGAGATCCATTCCTGTCCAGCTAGTGGTTCAGGTCGAGCTGCCACATCGTCTCATCGAGCTGCGAGATTTGGTTGAGCTCCTCGTCGCCTCATCGAGCTGCGTGGGTTCGTCGAGCTCCTCCACTTTTGTCGAGCTCGAACTTCATGCGAGGTAGGAGTTTTAGTCGAGCTTCTCGTTGCCTTCATCGATCTGCATGGGTTCGTCGAGCTCCTCCACTTTTGTCGAGCTCGAACTTCAGGAAACATAGGATTTTTAGTCGAGCTTCTCGTTGCCTTCGTCGATCTGCGTGGGTTCGTCGAGCTCCTCCACTTTTGTCGAGCTCGAACTTCAGGCAACATATGACTTTTAGTCGAGCTCCTCCATTTTCATCGACCTCGAAGTTTGGTCGAGCTCCGCTCTGGTCGAGTTGGTGTTTTGTCGAGCTTCCACTGCTTTGGTCGAGCTACGAGACTTGGTCGAGCTGCGAGTTTGGTCGAGCTTCGCTCTTGTCGAGCTGCCACTGCTTTGGTCGATCTCGGAGTTTGGTCGAGCTCCGCTTTCGTCGAGCTGGCATTTTTTCGAGCTGCCACTGCTTCAAAGTTGGAGTACGGAGTATTGGCTTCAAAGAGCGAAGGCTGGTGGCAGTGAGCTGTGTCGAGCTTGATGTTAGGGTGCGAGTTTACTTGAGAGGAGCTTGGAGTTGGGTTCGAACATGGCTGTTAGAGTTTTTGAAGAACATGGGTTGAAGGAGTCTTGTGAGTTTCGGGTTTCATTTGGATTCGACCCGTGTAACTACCATTTTCGCTTTTTTCATTTTTTCCTTTTTTGTAATATTTTATTTGCATTGAATAAAATGCTCTATTTTTCCCTTCTTGATTATCTTAATTAAATTTGTTCATAAAATTCTTTGTTCTCCTTGTCGAACTATTTTCTTGATGACCATATTTTCTTTTATTTAATTGTGGGTATTTTATTTGAATCCTATTATCTTTGGATCCATCTCTTATTGAACCCAAAATTCAACTACAATTGATTCTTAACCCAAACCCTCTATTATTGGATCCTAAACTATTAACCCAACATCCTAATTATACCCTATAAATACAGTCCTATTGCAAACCCTAAAAACATACAATTTGAAACCCTAATACTAGTCATCGTCTCTCTCCTCTCTACTTTCTCTCTCCCCGACCTCAATCTTTCCCGCCCATTACTGTTCACTGTCTTCCCCGACCATCTCCGGCACCGTCCGGCGCTCTCCTGAGCGCCGCCCCTCTCCCATCAACGACCACTAGCCGACGCCTAGCCCGAAACCCCCTGCTTCCCTTTCCCGTTGACTCAGCAGCCAGACCCTGAACCCCCTAGACCGCACCTCTGTTTCCCTAATTCTGCTCTCGACAACAGCGGCCGAGCACGCCGCTGCCGCCCTGTCCCGCTCAATGTTGCCACCAGTGACGTCAGACCCCCATAGTCTTTAATGTTGACGCCATTGCTATAATTATTGTTGTTGTCTCTCTTGCTGTTTGTTACTGTTGTCTCCTTGTGCACGTATATTGCACGTATTAATTCGTGTGTTCGTGGATTCGTTGCTTCGGGATTCTCATCCCTTTATTCTTGGTATTCAATTTCATCGTCCAAAAGGCAAGTCACTCTTCCCCCTTGGATTGAATCTTGTATCAAATTCAAGTTTTTATTGAAATTCTTGTAAGTAGATCCAATTGTTTATCGTATTGTACATTGTTCATCTCTTTCATTGGGTATATTGAGGGTTTACACGAGCTAACCCGAATATTCTTAACTTCGTGCCTCTATTGACTCCAAAGATTAAATCTTTCATGTATTCATATAGAATTGATAATAGGGTTATTCATATAATTGTCACCAATTAATCTATTGTAGAAACAATTACTAGGTTGTATGTTTGATTGATCGATTGATGTTGGTTGATGATAAATTAATGTAAGTATGTGTTCTTAATTTTATTGATTATGTTTTTATATCCATAATGCTGATTATGAAGTTTACCGACTATTTGATATGGAACCTTTAATGTTTAATTAATTTATCTCATCAAGAATAACGAAAAACCTATATGTTGTTGTTGTCTTGATTTTGTCTGTTATTTTCAATCCAGTAAATGATCTTAAAAATAAATAATTTTCTGATTAATAGTTGTAGCCCTATGTTTCTAGTTTCCAGAATATCTTGAATCGCTGAATTTCGAATTGTGTAGCAAACGTAATGATTATTTTACTACTACTGTGTTTTTATTTCCAGAATTTCATATTCTTGTATGATTCATGTTTAATCTATTAAAAAATTGATTTAACATAAAAATATTGCTCTGAAAATTTCCAGAATGTTAGTTAACATGTTTAGGAGTCTAATAATTATTTTTTAATGAATTTATTATTGAGTTTTCGCTGATTCTAAAAATATAACAATTTGATATCGATTTTCTGCCTGAACATATAATCTGTAAAGAACGATGTGTTTGACCAGCTGCTTTTGTCAGATTTTGGACTTTAAATATGCGTTGGAACCGTGTGGAAGTCTAGTTTTCAGAATTTTTGACGGTTTCAGTTTTTAATTTCTGTAGCAGCAGGAAATTAAATTTTAGTACATATGACTCTTTTTATCTAGAATTTCACTTTTTCACTTTTTCTTAATTTAATTATCCCTATATCATAGTATTTGTTGCCGCTAAATTTGGTGTGGGGGCAAACAGATGAATTTGTGGATTCTTAGGAAAACTGAATAGTAAACTTGTATACCTGTTCCGTCGGGCTTCGATCGTCGATCCCGCCGTAGACCTGCAAAAAAGTGCGAGACACCGGGGTTGTTCCCGGCGATGCACCCTCCGACGCTCAAGTCAGTAATCTAGGAAGACTATGAATGGCGCAAAAACTGGTGAAAGATTGATTACCTCTTAATGGAGATGGATGGGGGGTATTTATAGGCGTCTCAGGGAATAGATTAGGAATGTAATCCCCGTGATCTGATATGGAATATTCCCCTTGTACACTGATTAGGAATGTAATCTGATGAGGTATATTCCCCGTAATCAGATAAGGAATTTAATCCCCAAATTCCAGTGAAAAGATAGATGTACATCAGGGCCGTTGATCATGATTAATCAGGGACCCTGATTCTATCTTGTTGGATTGGGTGCGCAGCGGGTTAAAACCCGCACCCGCTTGTTGGTGGATCCATTCGTGGGTTATTGGGTCCCTGGGGGAGAAGATCCAATACTCATTTTGGACCCTCTTGTAGGTGAAATTACCGTTTTACCCCTGGGTCCCAAGATTCGTACCCGATTTGGACGGTTCCGATTAACCCCCATTTTTAGCCATATCACGAGCCCCCCACTCCTAAAGGCTAAATTTGATCGGCCTTTGAGGAGTAGTTTAACTGGTTTAATGGCTAGCGGAGTTGTATCGGAGTTCAAATGGAGGGTTTTGAATCTTGAAGGGGTAGTGAGGTGATTTTCCAAGTGGATTGAGCTCCGAGTTGCTCATGAGCTCTGATGGTCATGTGGTATTCTCGTAGGGATATCCTCTTTGCCTTCGCGAAGCGTCAATTCGTCGTTCGGAGGTCTTATACATTTGTATCACACCTTAGACTCTCCCTAGGGCTCGCTGGCTAGGAGGCCGAGGTCCATATACGGTTCGACAAGTTTTTCCGAAGCAGAAAGTGGGTTCGGCATAGCTGCGAGCACTAGGAGGGAGTCCGGCGATCTGCCGAACTTGGTTTTTACCCTGTAAGAAGGTCGGTGTCACGAACGCTCGGCAGTGAGTGCCGAACTTGATTTTTACTCCGTAACATGGTCGGTGTCACGAACGCTCGGCAGTGAGTGCCGAACTTGATTTTTACCCCGTAACAAGGTCGGTGTCACGAACGCTCGGCAGTGAGTGCCGAACTTGATTTTTACCCCGTAACAAGGTCGGTGTCACGAATCGCTCGGTAGTGAGTGCCGAACTTGATTTTTATCCCGTAACAAGGTCGGTGTTACGAACGCTCGGCAGTGAGTGCCGAACTTGATTTTTATTCCGTAACAAGGTCGGTGTCACGAACGCTCGGCAGTGAGTGCCGAACTTGATTTTTACCCCGTAACAAGGTCGGTGTCACGAACGCTCGGTAGTGAGTGTCGAGCTTGATTTTTACCCCGTAACAATGTCGGTGTCACGAACGCTCGGCAGTGAGTGCCGAACTTGATTTTTATCCCGTAACAAGGTCGGTGTCACGAACGCTCGGCAGTGAGTGCCGAACTTGATTTTTACCCCGTAACAAGGTCGGTGTCACGAACGCTCGGCAGTGAGTGCCGAACTTGATTTTTACCCCGTAACAAGGTCGGTGTCACGAATCGCTCGGTAGTGAGTGCCGAACTTGATTTTTACCCCGTAACAAGGTCGGTGTCACGAACGCTCGGCAGTGAGTGCCGAACTTGATTTTTACCCCGTAACAATGTCGGTGTCACGAACGCTCGGCAGTGAGTGCCGAACTTGATTTTTACCCCGTAACAAGGTCGGTGTCACGAACGCTCGGCAGTGAGTGCCGAACTTGATTTTTACCCCGTAACAAGGTCGGTGTCACGAACGCTCAGCAGTGAGTGCCGAACTTGATTTTTACCTCGTAACAAGGTCGGTGTCACGAACGCTCGGCAGTGAGTACCGAGCTTCCAAATTTGTCGTTTTTAGGAGTTTGTTTCTTCTGTGCGCCATCTGAACTTCTGACAGCTTCTGACAGCTCTAACAACTCTGACAGATGGGACGTTTATTAATTGCAGTGACCTTTGGGCTTCTGTCAGATGGGGCGCGTATTAAATTTGACTCATGGTTTGGCGCGGTTAGCAAGGCGATGATTGGGGTCGCTCCGTCATTTCGTTTGAATGGGCCGGTCGTACGAGCCCATTAACCTCATTTGGAGCGCCCCTCTCTATAAATCCTCACCCCCCTCTCTCATTTCTCATTTCTCCTCTCTTTTGCTCAGACGGTTTCTTGTGCTCAGGCGAATTTTTTCGGTGTCGGCGTTTGGTTCAGGCGAAGTTTTCCGGCAGCTATCTCTCTTAAGGTAATTTATCATCAACTATGTCTGTAGCTTCTGTCTCCGACGAAGTCTCTTGGTCCGAGCCCTCCCTTGAAGACGTCGAGGACTCGACTCCGACCCCGACCAAAGGCAAGGTGTTCGGCAAGGATTCGATCGTTGTGGATCCGAAGAGGATGGGGGAGTTCGGACAACTGCCAGGTCCGTTGACGGGGCTCCACAGAGTCAGGCAGCTCCCGGAGGATCAGGCCGAGCGAATTGTCCATGGGAGGGGGAGGTCCTTCGAGGAGAATGCCGCGAGGGAGACGACGGAGGCGGACGATGCGGCATCGATCCTGCGCGAGGAGGATCTGGCAGTGATCCGGGGTTCTTTTCTCATCCCGGAGGAGTACGAAATCATGTTGCCGGGCCCCGGAGTTAGGGCCAACTCGCCGTTGCCAGTGACCATGTGTTGTTGGCCGGTCGACGCCTTTATCGCCGGTGCTCGGCTACCTCTCCACGCGTTCGCAATTACCGTGGTGAGTTGGTTCGGGGTCAGCCCCATCCAACTCATGCCGAATGCATGGCGAGTGATTAATGGTTTCGTTCTCCACTGCCAGGCCGCAGGGATCGAGCCGCAGCTGAACGTGCTTCGGACTCTATACCGGCTCCACCAAGGGAATAAGTCGGAGTACCGGTATTATTTGACTCCGAGGCACGGCGGCAGACTCGTCATCTGCCCCGACTCTATTAAGCACTGGCGAGAGAAGTGGTTCGTCGTGCGGAGTCGAGAGGCTTGGCCGATCCCCTCTGACTGGGTAGAAGGGGTGCCGAAGAGGGCGAAGGCGATGCCGAAGCTCTCAGTAGAAGAAGAAGAGGCGGTCCGGATCCTCCTTGACCGGCCGAAGTACGATTGGAGGGAGCTGACGGAGGACGTCCTCTACAAGGGAGGGCTCTGCCGCGTAGATCCCAGTACGCGGCTCTCGTCAAGTTCTTTTTTCCCGTACTCATTGCCTTGTTATTTTCTATGTGCTAATCACTTTTTTGCTTTTGATGCAGAATCCATGGACTACGACGCGGTCTTGGCGCTCAGGGCAGGGCTTGCGAGCAAGGCGCCGAAGAAGCGCAAGAGGGTAGCATCCAAGCTGCCCTCGACCTCGAAGGCTCCGAGGATCGCGGCCCCTGTCGAGGGGGTGGAGATCCTTGACAGTCCGGTCGTCACCGTGGCGGGGACTTCGGCTCCCGCACCTGTGGGGGAGTTCCCCATTACCGCCGCCCTCGCCATGCCGACGCCACCGCTGACCGTGGCAGGCGAGGAGCTCCTGACGGAGGAGCACAAGCGGATTCATATCCCGGACTGGCAAGTCCGGAGGCATGATGGGTTCCTTGGGAACTCGCTGGCGAGCATGCAGGCCGTCAAGCACCTCGCCACCCCGAAGGACCGAGCCGCCATGGAGGCGGGGAGAGAGGGCGACGACGTGATCGAGATCGCTCGTTCGGCGGTATCGGTAAGCTTCTCCTCGTCTGTTGTATTTCTTGAATCACAAAAAAAAAATTTCTAACTCTTTTAGTTCTTCTTTACTGCAGATCATCGTCCACTTCGGCCACCTCACCGAGAGGCTGACAGCTCTGGAGAAAGAGCTGAAGCAGGAGTCCTACCAAGCTCGGAACGAAAAAGCTCGGATGTCGAACGAGCTCGACAAGCTCCGTGTCGAGCATGAGGGCAGGTCGGCGAGGGTCCAGCACCTCGAGGCCGAGGTGAAGAGGCTGGAGGGCGAGCTCCTTCGGCAGAAGGAGGGGTCGGCCAAGCAGTTGGCCGAGGTCGAGGCAGCGCAGGCGGTAGCCGTGAAGGCGGCGGAGGACGCGACCCTGGAGAAGGCCCAAGGGTTCCTCGCACAGAACATGGCGAAGGCCTTCGCTGCCGCCCTCGAGCGGGTGTCGGAAGCGTACCCCGGGGTGGACGTCTCGGGGTGGCGGCTATTCCCCGGACACGTCGAGGGCTTCGACCCTAAGTCCGAAGGGGAAGAAGAGGAGGAGGGCGACGACGAAGCCGGCGCCGGGGCCGGGGCTACTGATGAGGTCCCCAGCACCGCGATTACCCCGCTGGCGGCGGCGTCTCCTTCGGCGAAGTCAACCCCTATCCCACCTCGACGCCCGGGGAAAGAGGTCGAGCCTTGACTCCGCCTTTCGTTTTCCTGTTTTTGTTTTTTGTTTTTCTTTTCAACCTCTGTAATGCCTAATAGCGGACTGGCCACCGCTACTTTTTGACATGAATGAAAAGAAAGTTTTTGCAAGTGTTGATGTTCGGAAGTTTTTGTCTTTTGCCCCCTTTTTCGCCGAACATTCCCTTCTTGTTTTTAGAATAAATTTTTCCAAGTGTGGTGCTCCGGCAGTGTTCGACATTTTTGCTGATTACTTCGATCTCTTTGCAGCTTATGGTGATTGCCCAAGACGTCGAACCTTTGCGCTCGGATGAAGGAGCTCGAGCCGAGGTCGGCCTAGGGGCGACGAGGCTGTGTCTGGCGAGGTGCCGAGAGAGACTCTACGAGGTCGAGCTCAGATTGCGCCGAGCTGAAAGCGAGAGGACCCATCTTCAGCTCGTCCTCGGCCGGCGAGATATCGAGATTCGCCGTTTGGAAAGCAGGATCGCCGAGGTTATCCCCGAAGGTGAATATTCGCCAACTAATTTCAGTAATGAGATTCGGGTTCAGTGCATCCGTCATAACTTGTCCAAAATAACAGCGGAGAGAGATGACTTGCTTTCCGAGATACAGCATCTGCAGTCCGTAGAGGCGAAGCTTCGGAGTGAGGGCGAGGGGCTGACAGCCGAGGTGGCCAAGTTGACGACTGAACGGGTACAGTTGACTGCCGAAGTCGAAGCGCTAAAGAGAGCGACGGTGGATAAAAGCATCGAGGTCACTCACCTTCGGCGCCTCATCGCCAGCCGATCTGGAGTGCCGGACTCCGCGATACCCCCACGTTTCGAAGTCGATGTCAAAGACGACTCGTTGCGGGATCGGATCTCGGAGTTGGAGGCAGAAGTAGCCCGTCTTAAGCCACATTCAGGACCGATCAACGTTCGAAGCACGTCGTGCACTCGTGCTGAGAGTGAGCGGGGCATTACCTTCTATGAGATGGCGACCCGTCAGCGGATCGGCCAACCTAGTCCGGGGGACGCGCAGAGCTCGGTGGCAATTTCGTCGAGCGGAGCGTCCGTCGGAGTAGCCACTAGAAGTGGTGCCGAGGATACGTCTCAATTTGCCGGCTTGGGGTCGCGCTCCGGAGACAAGCGTCGTCATTCTCGAGTGTCTTTGAAGCGGAACGCTCCGGCTCCAAAAAAGCGCTAAAGTCGTTGACTCTGCGAGTTTTTGTGTATTTTTTGTTTTTTGCTAAGTGTAATAAGTCGGCACTGTAACGTTTTCTTTGACGAGTTGTAATCCTGCTGTGTTTGTCTCTGTACCGCATCTGTTTCATCAATAAAAGTGTTGTTGCCGAACTTGTGTGTTTTACTCTTGCGACTGTTGTCTGCTGCGCCGAGGCTTCTAAAGTGGGAGCAGTTCCGAATGGCGAGCTTCTTCCAGTTCGTTTAGGAGCGAACTTGCGAAGTAGCATCGAGCCAAGTGTCGGACTTCGGCGCCATTGTTTGATTAGTTTAAAGGTTGTGGAAGCATTTCCGAATGGCGAACTGCCCCTAGCTCGCTTAGGAGCGAACTTGTGGAGTAGAGTCGAACCAAGTGTTGGACTCCGAACCATTCAACGGCTGTAGGAGCAGTTCCGAATGGCGAGCTACTTCTAGTTCGCTTAGGAGCGAACTTGCGAAGTAGAATCGAGCCAAGTGTTGGACTCCGGAACCATTGTTAGATTAGTTTAGGGTTGTGGGAGCATTTTCGAATGGCGAACTACCCCTAGCTCGCTTAAGAGCGAGCTTGCGGAGTAGAATCGAACCAAGTGTTGGACTCCGAACCATTCAACGGCCGTGGGAGCAGTTCCGAATGGCGAGCTACTTCTAGTACGCTTAGGAGCGAACTTGCGAAGTAGAATCGAGCCAAGTGTTGGACTCCGGAACCATTGTTAGATTAGTTTAAGGGTTGTGGGAGCATTTTCGAATGGCGAACTACCCCTAGCTTGCTTAAGAGTGAGCTTGCGGAGTAGAGTCGAACCAAGTGTTGGACTCCGAACCATTCAACGGCCGTGGGAGCAGTTCCGAATGGCGAGCTACTTCTAGTACGCTTAGGAGCGAACTTGTGAAGTAGAATCGAGCCAAGTGTTGGACTCCGGAACCATTGTTAGATTAGTTTAAGGGTTGTGGGAGCATTTCCGAATGGCGAACTACCCCTAGCTCGCTTAGGAGTGAGCTTGCGGAGTAGAGTCGAACCAAGTGTTGGACTCCGAACCATTCAATGGCCGTGGGAGCAGTTCCGAATGGCGAGCTACTTCTAGTACGCTTAGGAGCGAACTTGGGAAGTAGAATCGAGCCAAGTGTTGGACTCCGGAACCATTGTTAGATTAGTTTAAGGGTTGTGGGAGCATTTCCGAATGGCGAACTACCCCTAGCTCGCTTAGGAGCGAGCTTGCGGAGTAGAGTCGAACCAAGTGTTGGACTCCGAACCATTCAACGGTCGTGGGAGCAGTTCCGAATGGCGAGCTACTTCTAGTACGCTTAGGAGCGAACTTGGGAAGTAGAATCGAGCCAAGTGTTGGACTCCGGAACCATTGTTAGATTAAAGAGTTAAAAGCAGAGAGATGTAGTAGCAGTGAAAATATGAAAAAACTTTATTTATTAATATCTAATGATCGGCTGCTTCTAAAGTTGCTAGCCGTTATTACAATGAAAAAATAAAAGGAAAAATCACTACTAGTAGAAGGAAGGGAATGGTTCAACATCTCGAGTTACTTAGAGAGGCGTAGTTGCCTTCTCTTGGTATTTCAAAAGATGGTCGGCATTCCAAGTCCTAGGAATTTCTCTGCCTTCGAGATCTTCTAGCTTGTATGCACCGGGGCGGATCACTTTTGAGATCTTGTATGGTCCCTCCCAATTCGGGGCCAGTTTGCTTTTCTGTCCGGGGAATGAGACGGCCAATTTTCGGAGGACTAGGTCCCCTTCTTTAAGGTCCGTTGGGCGGACTCTTTTGTTGTATGCTTGCTCAATTCTTCTCCAGTAGCTTTGTTGCCGTATAGCAGCTCTTTCTCAGATTTCGTCTATCAAGTCTAGGCTTGCTCTGAGCTCTTTGGCATTCTGCTCTTCTTCAAAGGCCATCAAACGAGGAGAGGGTATCCCAACTTCTAGGGGAATGAGGGCCTCAGACCCATAGGTGAGATTAAACGGGCTCTCGCCTGTTGGGGTCCGCTTCGTGGTACGGTAGTTCCATAGCACGTTGGGCAGCTGATCGACCCACAAGCCTTTGGTGCACTTGTCTAGTCTTTTCTTGATGCCTGAGAGGATCTGTCGGTTGGCGTTTTCGGCCTGGCCATTTGACTGGGGATGTGAGATGGAGGAGAAGCGATGTTGTATGGCGAGGTCCTCACATAAGGCTCGGAAGGCCGCCCCCGTGAACTGCGTTCCGTTATCTGTAACTATGATCCGGGGAACGCCGAATCGGCAAATCACATTTTTCCAGAAGAATTGAACGACCCTATGCTCGGTGATTGTAGCCAGGGGCTCGGCCTCTATCCATTTCGAGAAATAGTCGACTGCCACGACTAGGAACTTTAGCTGTCCGGGAGCTGGTGGAAATGGTCCTAGTAAATCCATCCCCCACATAGCGAAGGGGATCAGACTTGATAGGGAGGTGAGCGGTGCTTGTGGATGGCGTCGGATGTCGGCATACTTTTGACAGGAGCTGCATTGCCGAACGTGTCATTCGGCGTCCCGTAGAAGAGTGGGCTAAAAATACCCGTAGTTCAACACTTTGCGTGCCAGAGCCCTGGACCCAGAATGAGCTCCGCCGATGCCCTCATGGAGTTCTTGCAGGGCGTAGTCGGCTTGCCCGGGGGAGAGGCACCTCAGGTAAGGCCGACCGTCTATCTGGGTGAAGGAGCGTTTATATAGGATGCCTCCGATTAATGTATAACGCTCGGCTCGAGTTCTGACTCTTCTTGCTTCCTTTGGATCCTCAGGGAGAAGTCCGTCCCTCAAGAATTCGACAATGGGTTTCATCCAGTTGTCTTCGAGGAGGACGGGCAATGTTTCGACGGAGTCGGACGCTTCGTCCTCTATGCTTGGCTTCAGGAGGACTTCAATCAATACGGTCTGCTCAAGACCTTGAAGTGAAGAGGAGGCTAGTTTGGATAGGGTGTCGGCCTGAAGGTTTTCCTCTCGGGGGATCCTTCGGATGATGGCTTCTTCAAACAGTACCATGAGGCTCTTGACCTTGGCCAAGTATTTAACCATCCTATCATCGCGGGCTTCATACTCGCCAAGGACCTGATTGACAACCAATTGGGAGTCGCTGAAGATCTGTAGTCGTTGTGCCCCATCATTTCGGGCCATTCCAAGGCCGGCTATTAGTGCCTCGTATTCGGCTTCGTTGTTTGAGGCTTTGAAGTTTATACGGAGGGAGTATTGGAGGATAAAGTCATCTGGGCCCGCCAGGATGACTCCTGCCCCGCTTCCCTCGTTACAGGAGGACCCGTCGACATAGACCGACCAGACGGGTGGTCCCTTCATCGTTTGGCTGGACTCAGGGATAGTGGTCTCAACTATGAATTCGGCCAGTGCCTGTGCCTTGATCGCGGTCCGAGGCTGATAAGTTATATCATGTTGGCTCAGCTCGATCGACCACTTCATAAGGCGGCCGGAAGCCTCGGGTTTGTGAAGAACTTGTTTCAGCGGCTGGTCGGTAAGAACGACCACCGAATGGGACTGAAAGTAGGGCCGAAGCTTTCTCGCGGCCATTACCAGGGCATAGGCTATTTTCTCAATCTTCGGGTACCGGAGCTCGGCATCCCGAAGTACTTTGCTGACGTAGTAGATGGGCTTCTGAGCCCTTTCTTCTTCTCTGACTAAGACCGCACTAAGCGTCTGTTCGGAAGCTGCCAGGTAGAGGTAGAGTGGTTCGCCAGGTATAGGTTTGCTAAGAAGAGGTGGATTGACGAGGTATGCTTTAAGCTGGTTGCTAGGCGACCAGTCAAATCCTTTAGTCCCCCTGAGGGCTTTGAAGAACGGGAGGCACTTCTCCCCGGACTTCGACAGAAAGCGCCCTATGGCGGCTAGGCGACCAGTCAATCTTTGAACTTCCTTGACATTTCTAGGAGGGGCCATGTCCAATATGGCCTTGATCTTTTCCGGATTTGCTTCAATTCCTCGTTGGCTAACCATGAAGCCGAGGAACTTCCCTGATGAGACGCCGAACGCACACTTGTTCGGGTTGAGTCTCATATTGTGTTTTCTCAAAACATCAAACGCTTCTTGGAGGTCGGCCACGTGGTTAATGCCTCGGATGCTTTTTACAAGCATGTCGTCAACGTAAACCTCCATGTTCCGGCCGATCTGGGCCTGGAAAACCTTGTTGACGAGGCGTTGGTATGTCGCCCCTGCATTCTTTAGGCCGAATGGCATGACTCTGTAGCAATAAAGGCCTTGGTCGGTCACAAAAGATGTCTTCGGGATGTCTGGAGGGAACATTCTTATCTGATTGTAACCTGAGAAGGCATCCATGAAGCTGAGGAGCTCATGTCCCGAGGTTGCGTCAATCAGAGTGTCGATGCTCGGCAGAGGGAAGGGATCTTTGGGGTAGGCCTTGTTGAGGTCGGTGAAATCAATGCAAATTCTCCACGTCCCATTGGACTTTTTCACCATTACCACATTTGATAGCCATTCAGGATAGTTCACCTCCTGGATGAACCGCGCCTTCAAGAGTTTGTCTACCTCCTCCTTGATAGCGAGCTGGCGCTCGGGAGCGAACTTGCGCCTCTTCTGCTGAACCGGTTTGGACCCCAGATCGACGCTCAGGCGGTGGACTAGGAGTTCTTCGGAGATACCGAGCATATCTGCAGCCGACCAGGCGAAGAGATCCTGATTCCTTCGGATGCATTGCACGATGTCTGAGTATAGGGCGGACGGGAGGGTCTTGCTGACAAAGAACTTGCGGGCCGGTTCCTGCTCGGAGAAGAGTACCTCTTCCAATTCATCCACCGGCTCGGAGGTCGGTCTTGCAGTATCTCGAGGAATTTCCAGAGTTTCTAAGGAGAGGACGGGTCCAAGGGTTGAGGTCATGTAGCACTTTCTAGCCGTCTCCTGATTGCCCCTTACTTCCCCGACCCCAGACCGGGTGGGAAACTTCATCTTAAGATGGTATGCTGAGGGGACAGCTTCCAGAGTAGCGAGGCCAGGCCGACCCAAAATGACGTTGTAGGCGGCGGGAACATCCACCACCATGAAGTCCATTGGCTCTGTTCGGGTGGTAGGAGTTTGACCGGCAGTTACATCGAGGGTGATCACCCCTTCAATAGTTACCGATACCCCCGTGAACCCATGGAGAGTGTAGCCGGCGGGCTTGAGTCTGTCTCTGGAGAGCTTTAGGCCTTTAAAAGCGGAGAGGAAGAGGATGTTGACGGAGCTGCCGTTGTCTACTAAGATCCTCTCTACTTTGAAATTTGCCATGTGGAGGCTAATGACGAGTGCGTCACAATGTGGGGTACGAACTCCTTCAAGATCTTCGTCGAAGAACGTGACTGGCACTCCGAGGCCTTTGGGAGGAGGGGTGGTTCGGACCGAGTTGACTTCTCTTATAAAGGCTTTCCGAGAGGAGTTCGAGGAGCCCCCCATTGGGCCCCCATGAATGAGATGGAGGACTCGCTCTTCCTCGAAGTCTGGCGTCTCTTCTCTTTCCGGACGCTTGTTAGCCCCCCGAGGCGGGGGGGGGGAAGTTCGGCTCGGTCCTTTCTTACGAACCTAGTCAGCTGCCCTCTCTGGATAAGGGTCTCGATCTCGTTCTTCAGGGCACGACAATCGCTGGTGTCATGCCCGTGGTCCCGGTGATAACGACACCATTTCTCTTTATCTCTTCTTTTGGCGGGGGTGTTCATCCTTGGAGCAGGGGGGATAATACCCTCCTTCTCGACCTCCATCAAAATGGTTGAGACGTCAGTGGTGAGGAGAGTGAACTTTTCGAACCTGGGGGGAGTTCGGCGCTGGCCGGCATTGTCCTTTTGGAGCTTCCTGGTTCCTTCCTCCTCTGTTCCCTTTCTCTTAAACCCGGAGGAAGACCCCTCCCAGTTTGGTCGCTGCTCGGCCTCTTCGGCCCGGATATACTTTTCACTGCGAAGGAGGAGGTCGGAAAAGTTCTGCGGAGGTTTCTTGGCGAGGGAGGAGCGGAGGTTGGAATTGAGGACATTAGATTGAAATGCTGCCGTAGCGACCGACTGGTCGAGGGATGCTATAGACCTGGCTTCAGCTGTGAACCTCTTCACATAGTCTCTCAGCTTCTCCCCCTTCTTTTGGTGGAGGTGCAATAGGGAGATGCTGGTTTTCTCAGCCCTACGGCTACTTACGAAATGTGTGACGAAGAGGGTTTCGAACTGTTCGAAGGAGAATATTGAGGAGGGGGCGAGGCGAGAGTACCATTCTCGGGCCGGTCCCTTGAGAGTTGCGGGGAAGGTTTTGCAGAGGAGGGCATCGGAAGCTTGATGGAGGAGCATCAAAGTCTTAAAGCTTTCGATGTGATCAACTGGATCGGTCTCCCCGGTGTAAGTCTCGAATTGGGGAGGTTTGAAACCGAACGGCACAGGTGCATCCACTATGGTCCGGGAGAAAGGGGGTCGGCTAGGACGTAGGGTCCTCCCCCTGAGCTCTTCTTCTCGGTTTATCTGACCCAGGCGCCTTTCTACTTCACGAAGACGGCAGTTCATGGCGTCATCTCTCCGATGGTAATCTGCCGAGCCTCGAGACTCGTCTTCGTATGAGGGAGAGCGAGGGCTGCGGCGATGGTAACTTCGGGAGCGACGAGGACTTGGGGTACGCCGGGAGTTGGTAGGAGCAGGACGAGGAGATGGGGACCGTCGGTGAGGGCTTCGGACTGGAGGAGGGGACGGGACCTTCGGCTCGTTAGGATTTTGACGGAGGCTGAGAGCCTGCAGGACGGTTGCTTGGAACTGCTGGAACTCGGCACGGGTGATTGGTGCCTCATTGTTCCTGGGCTGTTGCCGACCTGAGGGAGAGTGCCTTCTTCGGTAATGATCGGGGGACTCTTTTCTCCCTCTGTGGACGGGGGACCTGTGGTACCGGTGGCGAGGAGACCGCTCGCCCGGATGGCGTTGGCGGGAGGCTCCCTCTCGAGCCCGCTTTTCTTCTAGATGGCGGCGGAGGTCATCCTCTTTCTAGCGATCAGGGGCGGTATTGTGGCGACCAGAGGCTCGGGGGTGATGGGAGGCCATAGAGTCCATGGAGGCATTGCGGATGGAGACATGCTCTTGATGAAGGGGTTGTTTCTAAGGGTTAGGACCCTTTGGATCAGGAGGGGAAGGTTCTGTTGGAGCGGGTCTTCCGCGGTAGGGAGAAGTTGCCCTTGTTGCTGAGCGGGATTAGGGAGGACTTCTTGCTGCTGATCTGGGTTGGGTCCTCGGTTGGAACCCCTTGACCTGATTTTGCGAGGTGGCATGGCTGGAGAAGACCTGTTCACCGGGAAGAGGAGAGGTCTCTATTCGTTAGTTTCCCACAGACGGCACCAATCTGTTGCCGCTAAATTTGGTGTGGGGGCAAACAGATGAATTTGTGGATTCTTAGGGAAACTGAATAGTAAACTTGTATACCTGTTCCGTCAGGCTTCGATCGTCGATCCCGCCGTAGACCTGCAAAAAAGTGCGAGACACCGGGGTTGTTCCCGGCGACGCACCCTCCGACGCTCAAGTCAGTAATCTAGGAAGACTATGAATGAGCGCAAAAACTAGTGAAAGATTGATTACCTCTTCATGGAGATGGATGGGGGGTATTTATAGGCGTCTCAGGGAATAGATTAGGAATGTAATCCCCGTGATCTGATATGAAATATTCCCCTTGTACACAGATTAGGAATGTAATCTGATGAGGTATATTCCCCGTAATCAGATAAGGAATTTAATCCCCAAATCCCAGTGAAAAGATAGATGTACATCAGGGCCGTTGATCATGATTAATCAGGGACCCTGATTCTATCTTGTTGGATTGGGTGCGCAGCGGGTTAAAACCCGCACCCTCTTGTTGGTGGATCCATTCGTGGGTTATTGGGTCCCTGGGAGAGAAGATCCAATACCCATTTTGGACCCTCTTGTAGGCGAAATTACCGTTTTACCCCTGGGTCCCAAGATTCGTACCCGATTTGGATGGTTCCGATTAACCCCCATTTTTAGCCATATCAGTATTGCATGAATTGAAGTATATATGTTGCATTGCATGGTCCTAATGAGTTATTGTCATCATTCTAATTGTCTTATCGAAGTTTATCATCCTATCGTTTTCTTATTGTTATTATCGTTCAACTCATGTCTCTTAATTGCATGTTGTATTATTGAAATAATGAAATAATTAATAAGCCGGAGTTTAAGGGATTGACTGAAGTAGTTGATGATATAGTGACTGTATGCAAAAGTATGGGCCATGTTTCCCAAAATATTGTGTTGGCTATTGTTATTGTTATCGGTTTATTATTGGATACTGACTACAGTATCCTAATTGATCGTATATTATTTTATTCATTAAGCCAAACAGTGTGCACCAATGCTACAAATAATGTTATCGTGCCGTGTACATGATCTATAGAATCTTCCACTTAAGTCTAAACGACATTGATTGTATGCATCGAACCTGTAGAATGGGATGTAGTAGTACGTGCATTAGTTAGGATTAAAATGATTAATAGACTTAATAATTGATACAACATCGACATTACATATTGTACATCATTGTTCCAATTGCTATCGAATATTGTCTAAGTGTTATTGATATCGACTATTGACCAATGTTATTGAATATTAAATCATTGTTTATACCATTTCATCGATTATTAATGACACTGATTATTACTATTGTCCCATGTTATTGATTCATACTGATCCATTGAATTCATTGTTATATCGTTATTTCATTGTTCCTTGCTTTCTGTACTTGCTGTCCATGACTTGCTCTAAGAATAATTTTTCTCCTTTTTTAGATGAAGTGTTCACAGGTGATCATAGAGAATTACCTGCTGGGATTGGAGAACAAACTTTCTGAAGTTCTACTGCTTTCTAGTTTATTTTTATCGCATTGAACTTAGTGTATTAAGACTCATTATTATTGTGTTGGGATTTATTATTGTATTGGGCTTATGACCCAGATATTATTATTTTATTTTCAAATATTGGATTATTGTGTTTAGATATTTCATATTGCTTCATTCTAAGTATTATTGTTCATGAGATTATCATTATTGTTTGCGTAATTATTCTGTATTGATTATATTGTTGAGTTGATTGGATAAACAGCTTATGAGTGATGTTTGTCATTCGTTGGGCCAGTGTTACGTGCTCATATTCTATATTTTTGGGAAGCGACGCGTGACAAGATTTTTAGTGGTATCAGAGCCCGGATTTGAATAATATATCAGTCAAACATGACTAATGTATGGAAGTTTGACGTTGATTGATATATTAATTAGATTTGGGTTTTAACCGGTTTGACTCAACATCATGTGCAATACAGGAATCACATGAACAATTGATATCCAACTTATGATCTGGACGCTAACCTGTTTGATTTTTTTTGCTGACCAGGGCTAGAAAAGGTGCTTCATCTTTCCATGCTGGGGATGATCAGTTTGATGAGCCCACTGTTGCACAGATTATGCAAATGCAACGTGAGCACAACAAACTGATGATGCAGATGCAATAGGAACATAATGAATAGATGATAATGGCTTTCAAAGCTGCTAATAGGGAACCCGTTGTGCCTGTCCCCGTATTATTGCCACCGAGACCTAGTAATGTGGCAGATTTCATGAGGTTCCACCCAAATAAGTTTTCGGGCACTGAATGTCCACTTGAATCTGAGCAATGGCTTATAAGGACTGAACAGCTATTGACTGCAGCAAGGATAGCGGATGTGGATCGTGTGGATGTGGTGAGCATCCAACTTGATGATCTTGCCCACATCTGGTGGTAAGTTGAAGCTGAGTGATTGGGCTGACCCATCCACTGGGCCATCTTCACTGAGAGCTTCCTCACGAAGTTCTTCCCTAATGCCACCCAGAATAAAATGAAATGACAATTTGTCTCATTAACTCAGGTTCGTCAGATAGTGTTTAATTATGATTTTTCGTTGTTATTTGATAAAGTACTGGCATTAAACTAAACATTGTCTTGAATCGGGGGAGTCGAATAGTGGATGAGTATGCTGCGGAATTTACCTGACTAAGTCGTTTTGCTACTTCTATGGTGGCGAATGACGAAGATAGAGGCTGTCGTTTCTTGTTGGGCTTGGATATTGAGATTCAGGGTCGTCTTACTACCTTGCGACTTTGTTCCAATGCTGATATCATGGATGCTTCTAGAATTCAGGAGCAGACCAGCACAAGCTAGCGTGCTATTCAGCGTTCTTCCCCATACCCTGTTGCTGCTAGGCCTTCTGGAGGGCCTGTTAGGGGGCTTGTTCCGCCCCTTCCTGCTAGGGCATTGCCATACCCACCTACTGTTCAGAGGTCGGATCTGGTCTGTGCAGTGTCAGAAGACCGGGCATTTCCGCCAAGATTGTAGGATGGCAAACCACCCGTGCCTACTGTGTGGAGGCAATGATTATATGGTTCGTGATTGCCCAAGGTCTAGGACTCTTACACCAGTTGGAGGTTCCACTCCGCAGGGAGCAATTGCTCGTGGTCAGGGTGGACCACCTCTCCCACCTTAGAGGCAAATCTTTGATTAGAGGAGAGCCGCTCCTAGGGGTAATCTTTCTGCAGGTCGTGGTCAGGTCTACAACTTGACTACGCAGGATGCTGAGACTGCTTTAGGCATTGTAGCAGGTATATCTTTAGTTATATTCATTTTGTATTTCATTTTGATTTCCTTGTTATTTTGTGATTCTATCCTTTTGCCTATTCATGTTAGCCTTCCATTCATACATGTTTCTTGCATTTTGCTTCTGCCTTTTGTATTCTCACTTTAACTTCTTGCTAGGCATTATCCTTGTTCACTCATTTCCTGCTCACTCTCTTTGACTCTGGTGCAACTCATTCTTTTGCTTCCTTCCGCTTTGTTGATCTGCATCACTTGGCTAGCAGCGCTATGCCAGCAGCATGGAATATTACTATAGATGGAGGTGTTGTCGTGTGTTCTCAGATCTGTGAGTAGAGTCCTTTGTTTATTGGTGGTGTTGATTTTGTTGCCGATCTGCTTGTCATCAACAATTCTGGTTTTGAAGTTATGTTGGGGATGGATTGGCTTGGTGCCACTCATACTGTAATTGATTACCACAAAAAGAAGGTGGTGTTTCGTATGCCAGAACATCAGAAATTTGAATTCTGTGCCGGTGAAAATGCCGCTTTCTTGTATGGAGAAGTTGACAAGTTAGGAAGTTGGAGTTATGGAGGAAGTGTGTGCTGATGGTGATGTCGCATCGTTGGTTGTGTAGGACTTTCTGGATGTTTTTCTTGAGAAATTGTCGGGATTACCGCCAGATCGTGAAGTAGTGTTCAGTATTGATGTTCAGCCTGGTACAACTCCAATATCTAAGAGTCCGTATAGAATGGCTCCTGTTGAGTTGGCTGAGTTAAAGGAGCAGATTTAGGAGTTGCTGGATAGAGGTTTTATCAGACCGAGTGTTTTGCCTTGGGGAGCTCCAATACTGTTCGCCAATAAGAAGGATGGCAGTCGTAGGTTGTGCATTGACTACCGCGAGCTCAATAATGTCACACTGAAGAGCTGGTATCCGCTGCCAATGATTGATGACCTATTTGATCAATTGGGAGGCACTTCTATATTTTCGAAGCTGGATTTTCGTTCTGGTTACCATCAGGTTAAGGTGAAAGCCGAGGATGTACTGAAGCTGAGGATGTACTGACTATACCGGATGGATCAGGAGGTTTCGTAATTCACTGTGATGCTTTAGGAAGAGGTTTAGGTGCTGTTTTGATGCAACGATGCAAGGTTGTGGCATATGCATCTAGACAATTGAGGTTACATGAGAAGAATTATCCTACACATGATTTGGAGCTTGCAACTGTGATTTTTGCCTTGAAGCTTTGGAGGCATTATTTAATTGGAGACCAAGTGGAGATCTTCACTGACTACAAAAGTCTCAAGTATGTGTTCACTCAGAAGGAGCTGAATACGAGGCAAAGGCGATGGATAGAGTTGATGGTGGATTATGATACCAGTTTGCAGTATCACCCTGGCAAGATTAATTCGGTGCCTGATGCTTTGAGCTAAAGACCGGTTGCTATGGTTCTTACTTAGCAGAAGGAGCTTGTTGAAGCTATAAGGAGATTGTATGTAGAAGTGGTCTTGCCTTGTTCCGAGCAAATTTGTGTCGTGCTTCAGTTGCAGTCATCTTTGGTGGATCAGATTAAAGAGGCACAGTCTGGTGATGTGCAGTTGCAGATGTTTCGAGCTGAAGTCGAAGCTGGTTTAAGGACTGATATGGTGATTCATGAGAATGGATCTCTCTGCTTTGGGACTCATCGATGTGTTCCGAAGGGAGAAGTCAGACAGAAGTTACTGGAAGAAGCTCACCGTTCGCCCTATTCTATTCATCCCGGTGGTACGAAGATGTATCGAGAATTGAAGTTGCATTTCTGGTGGCATGGTATGAAGAGGGATGTTGCAAGATTTGTTTCTCGGTGTTCGATATGTCAGCAAGTGAAAGTAGAACATCAGAGGACTGCTGGACTTCTTCAACCGCTTCCTATTCTGGAGTGGAAGTATGAGAATATCACTATGGATTTGTGAATGCTTTGCTTAGAAGTCCCAAGGGTCACAATGCCATCTGGGTGATTGTGGACCGCTTGACAAAGAGTGCTCATTTCATTTCCTTCAGAGTGGGCCAGTCTACAGAGAGCATCGCAGAGAGGTATATGCAGGAGATTGTGAGATTGCATGGTGTTCCTGTTAGTATTAAATCAGACATAGATACTAGATTCAGATCTCAATTTTGGGAGAGTCTTCAGAACAGTCTTGGAGTAAGCTGAGATTTAGTACTGCATTCCATCCACAGACAGAGGGACAATCAGAAAGGACTATTCAGACATTGGAGGATATGTTGAGCTCCTGTGTTCTTCAGTTTGGAGGATCGTGGGAAGATCATCTACATTTGGTGGAGTTTTCATACAACAATAGATACCAAGAAAGTCTTAAAACAGTTCCGTATGAAGCTTTGTACAGTCGGAAGTGTAGATGACCAGTGTGCTGGGATGACATTGGTGAGAGGAAGCTTCAGGGGCTAGAGTTGATCACGAATACTGTTGATGTTGTGGCACAGATCAGGAAGTATCTTCAGGCAGCATAGGACAGGCAGAGGAAATGAACAGACATTCACAGGAGACCATTGGAATTCGAAGTGGGTGACCATGTGTTCCTCAATTTATCACCATGGAGAGGTTTTATCCGTTTTGGAGGAGGGGCAAACTAAGCTCTAGATTCATTGGTCCGTTTGATATAGTAGATCGAGTAGGAAAGATGGCCTATAGACTCGCATTGCCACCAGCTCTTTTAGGAGTGCATGATGTCTTCCATGTCTCCCAACTCGGAAGTACATCAGGAATGATAGTCATGTTATTGACTACTTGGAATTATCTGTTCGACCAGATTTTTCCTGTGAGATTCGTCCGGTTTTGATTGTAGACCGACGGGAGAAGATTTTGAAGAATAAGATTATCAAATTGGTTCGTATTGCTTGGAATCCTCACTCGCCTGGTGAGTTGAATTGAGAGCTTGAGGAAGAGATCCAGAAGAAGTTTGCCCATCTTTTTGTGTAGTTCTTTTCTTTTCTTTGGGGTTACCCTACTACTACTTGCTTAAATTTCAAGGACGAAATTTTATTGTAAGGAGGGTAGGATTGTAACTACCATTTTCACTCTTTTCATTTTTTGCTCTTTTGTAATATTTTATTTGCATTGAATAAAATGCAATATTTTTCACTTCTTGATTATCCTAATTAAATTTGTTCATGAAATTCTTTGTTCTCCTTGTTGAACTATTTTCTTGATGACCCTATTTTCTTTTATTTAATTGTGGGTATTTTATTTGAACTCTATTATCTTAGGATCCATCTCTTACTGAACCCAAAATCCAACTACAATTAATTCTTGACCCAAACCCACTATTATTGGATCCTAAACCATTAACCTAACATCCTAATTGTATCCTATAAATACAATCCTATTGCAAACCCTAAAAATATACAATTTGAAACCCTAATACTAGTTGTCTTCTCTTTCCTCTCTACTTTCTCTCTCCCCAACCTCAATCTTTCCTGCCCATTACTGTTCACTGTCTTTCCCGACCATTTCCGGCGCCCTCCTGAGTGCCGCCCTCTCCCGTCAATGCCCAGCCCAGAACCCCCTGCTTCCCTTTCCTGTCGACTCAGCAGCCAGACCCTGAACCCCCTCTATCGCTCCTCTGTTTCCTAGTTTCTGCTCTCGACAACAGCAGTCGAGCACGCCGCTGTCGCCCTGTCCGCTCGATGCTGCCACCAGCGACGTTAGACCCCCCTGGTCGTTACTGTTGCTGTCTTTCTTGTTGTTTGTTACTGCTGTCTCCTTGTGCACGTATATTGAACGTATTAATTCGTGTATTCGTGGGTTCGTTGCTTCGGGATTCTCATTTCGTTATTCTTGGTATTCAATTTCATCGTCCAAAAGCCAAGTCATTTTTTTCCCTTGAATTGAATCTTGTATCAAATTCAAGTTTTTATTGAAATTCTTGCAAGTAGATCCAATTATTTACCATATTTTACATTGTTCATCTCTTTCGTTGGGTATATTGAGTAGTTTACACAAGCTAACCCTAATATTCTTAACTTCGTGCCTCTATTGACTCCAAAAATTGAATCTTTCATGTGTTCATATAGAATTGTAATAGGGTTACTCATATAATTGTCACACAATTAATCTATTGTAGAAACAATTGTTAGGTTGTATGTTTGATTGATCGATTGATGTTGGTTGATGATAAATTAATGCATGTATGTGTTCTTAATTTTATTGGTCATGTTTTTATACCCATCATGCTGATTATGAAGTTTACCAACTATTTGAAGTGGAACCCATCATGTTTAATTAATTTATCTCATCAAGAATAACAAAAAACCTGTATGTTGTTGCTGTCTAGATTTTGTCTGTTATTTTTTACCCAATAAATGATATTAAAATAAATAAATTTCTGAATAATAGTTGTAGCCCTATGTTTCTAGTTTCCAAAACATCTTGAATCGCTGAATTCCGAGTTGTGTAGCAAACGTTATGATTATTTTACTACTAATGTATTTTTATTTTCAGAATTTCAGATTCTTGTATGATTCATGTTTAATCTATTAATAGGTTGATTTAACATTAAAATATTGCTCTGAAAATTTCTAAAATGTTAGTTAAAATATTTCGGAGTCTAATAAATATTTTTAATGGATTTATTATTGAGTTTTTGCTGATTTGAAAAATATAACAACTTGATATCGATTTCTTGCCTGAACATATAATCTGTAAAGAACGATGTGTTTGACCTAGCTACTTTTGTCGGATTTTAAACTTTAAATATGCGTTGGAACCGTGTGGAAATCTAGTTTTCAGAATTTCTAACGGTTTCAGTTTTCAATTTCTGTAGCAGCGGAATTACATTTTAGTACAGATGACTCTTGCTGTCCAGAATTTCACTTTTCAGTTTTTTATAAATTTATTTATTCCTATATGATAGTACTAGGTTTGCCCGTTGACACATGCCTACGGCACGTCTTCGGAACGGTGCACCTTGTTTGATCATATAAAATAGTTTTGGAGGTCTAGCAAATTAATCGAAGTAGCAAAACATATTACATGAGAAACTTTTGGGGGTCCAGCAAAAAGCATATTATATGATTTTTTTGAATTAGTTTTAAAGTTTTTAAATTTTTAAATTTTTTAGTTTTTTAATTTTTTAAAAATTTTAAAAATTTTTATTTTCTTAATTTTTTGAATAGAAGAGGGAGGGAAAGAGAGAGAGAGAGAAAAAAAATTAAATAAATATAGGAATTGTTTTGGGTGGGGGATTTGAATTTGAGTTTTGGGGGGGAACTTTTTTTTGGGGGGGGGGGGAAATATGTTTTGTGAGGTTAGATCTGAACCTTTGATTTTTGAGGGGATTGAAGGAGAGCCACTTGATAGCTTTCTTTGTGTTTTATTATATAGATTACAAGAATTGAAGTATATATGTTGAATTGCATGGTCCTAATGAGTTATTTTCATCATTCCAATTGTCTTATCCAAGTTTATCATCCTATCGTTTCCTTATTGTTATTATTGTTCAACTCATGTATCTTAATTGTATGTTGTATTGTTGCATTAATAAAATAATTATTAAGCTGGGGTTTAAGAGATTCACTGCAGTAATTGATGATATAGTGATTGTAAGCAGAAGTGTAGGCCATGTTTTCCAAAATATTGTGTGTTGGCTATTGTTATTGTTAACGGTTTATTATTGGATTACTGACTACAGTATTCCAATTGATCGTGTATTATTTTATTGTCATTGAGCCAACCAGTGTGCACCAATGCTACAAATAATATTTTCGTGCCGTGTACATGATCTATAGAATCTTCCAGTTAAGTCTAAACGATATTGATTGTATGCATCAAACCTGTAGAATGGAATGCAGTAATACGTGCATTAGTTAGGATTAAAATGATTAATAGACTTAAGAATTGACATAACATCGACATTGCATATTATATCATTGTTCCTATTGCTGTCAAATATTGTCTAAGTGTTGTTGATATCGACTATTGAACATTGTTATTGAATATTGAATCATTGTTTATACCATTGCATCGATTATTAATGACACTAATTATTGCTATTGTCCCATGTTATTATTCCTATTGATCCATTGAATTCATTGTTATATCATTATTCCATTGTTCCTTGCTTTCTCTACTTGCTGTCCATGACTTGCTCTAAGGATAATTTTTATCATCTTTTTAGATGAAGTGTTCACAGGTGATCATGGAGAATTACCTGCTGGGATTGGAGAACAAACTTTCTGAAGTTTTACTGCTTTCTAGTTTATTTTATCGCATTGAACTTAACGTATTGAGACTCATTATTATTGTGTTGGGATTATTATTGTATTGGGCTTATGACCCGGATATTATTATTTATTTTTAGATATTGGATTATTGTATTTGGATATTTCATATTGCTTCATTCCAAGTATTATTGTTCATGAGATTATCGTTATTGCATGCGTAATTGTTCTGTATTGATTATCTTATTGAGTTGATCGGATAAACAGCTTATGGGTGACGTTAATCATTCGTTGGGCAAGTGTTACATGCTCGTATTCCGTATTTTTGGAATATGGGGCGTGATAACCCGAAACCCTATAACCCTTTTAATGTGATGCGGTTTTGGGTAAGAGTTGTGTTTGGACCCCGAAACCAACTATTAGATAAGGTTGCCATCTTCTTTACTGCATAGTATTTTTTTTGCTCATTCTCCCCCGCGTATCTTGGTCGTCCTTGGTTTTTGAGCTTGCTGAGTTTGAAGTGGAGAAGGGTTTTGGATTTTCTTGTATCTGCATATAATTTTTCATATATATATGTGTGTGTGTGTGTGTGTGTGTGTGTGTGTGTGTGTGTGTGTGTGTGTGTGCACAACATTTTATTTCATAACCCTGGGTTCATAGGCCAGCTGATTTGATGAGTTATCACTTCTACATCGAATTTCTCTATTGTAGACCAAACGTTGTGTGGTTCTCTTGTTTTGTCGATCAAACATCTTGTCGTTCGTTCTACTGAACCGCTCTTTTTTGACCAAGCGTTGTATTGTTCACTTGTTTTGTAAATCAAGCATTTCGCTGTTGGACCAGTGTTTTGTTGGTCGGGGAGCTGAATGCTTTGATATTTGGATATCGAGTTTGTAGCTGACCTAGACAAGCTATTGTTGAGGAAATTCTGGGACGGAGTTGAACGTTTGAACTTGGTGTTTGTGCCCAACAATTTTGTAGGTACAACTCTTTGACGGAATTGAACGTAGAGCTCGCTATTGGATCCCAGCGAGTTTGGAGAGACGACTCTAAGGCAGAGTAGGTCATAGAGTTTGTCGTTTGATCCCATCAAGTTTGGAGATACAACTCTACATGGAGTTGAACATAGAGCATGTCGTTTGACGTCGACAGGTTTTTAGGAGAGACAACTCTGCAATGGAGTTAAACGTTAAACCAGTTGTTTGTTCCCAACAAGACTGTAGGGGCAACTGTAGTTGGAGTTGAACGTTGAACTCGCTGTTTGGTAAAAGCATTATAGAGACAACCATGAGACAGAGTTGGTCATTTGAAATTTTTGTTTGCACCTAGCAAGTTTAGAGAGGCAACTCTGAGATGGAGTTGAGCATTGAACCTACCGTTTGAGCCTAGCAAATTTTGTAGAGACCCTATGACGGAGCTGACGTTGAATTCGCCGTTTGTGCCCAACGAGTTTGTAGAGACAACTCTTAGACAATGTTAGACATAAAGCTTGTCATTTGATCCCAGCAAGTTTAGAAAGAACTTCATGATGGAGTTGGGTGTTTAAACTTGTTGTTTGTTTCCAACAAGTTTATAGACAACTCTGCGATGGAATTAGACGTACGTTGAGCTTGCCGTTTGATCCCAGCGAGTTTATGGGGACAACCGTGAGATGGAATTTGTCCTTTGAACTTTTTGTTTGTGCCCAATAAGTTTGAAAAGGAAACTCTTTGATCGAGTTGATGTAGAGCTTGCTATTTGATCCTAGCAAGTTAAAAAAGAATTTTGTGACAGAGTTGAACGTTGAATTTGCCGTTTGCACCTAGCAAGTTTTGTAGAGACAACTCTATGATGGGGTTGAATGTAGGGCTTGCCGTTTGATCCTGAAAAGATTGTTAAGGCAACGTAGATGGAGTTGAATGTAGGGCTTGCTGTTTGTGCCCAGCAAGTTTGGAGAGAACTCTATGACGGAATTGAACGTTGAACTTGCTGTTTGCACCCATCAGGTTTTGGGGGGTAACTGTAAGGCGGAGTTGAACGTTGAGCTTGTTGTTTGATCTCAACAAGTTTATAGAGAACTCGGCGACGAAGTTGGATCTTTAAACTTGTTGTTTGTTCCCAACAAGTTTAGCAATAACTTTATGACGGAGTTAGTTGTTTGGACTCGTTTTTTGTGCCCAGCGAGTTTGTAGAGACAATTTTAGGCTGGTGTTTGATGTCGAGCCTATTGCATGAAGGTGAGGGGTCGTTGGAATGACTCGAGCAAAGAGCGGGCATTGTACTCATTGTTTGGAGTCTACAAGTTGTGAACAGAACCTAAGTAGAGAGCAAGGCATTAAATTTGTTGTTTGGAGTCAATAAGTTTCTGATGGATCTCGGATAGCGAGCAGAGCATTGAACTCGTGATTTAGAGTCAACGAGTTGTTGATGGAGCTCAAGCGGTGACCGGGGCATTGAACTCATTGTTTGGAGTCAACGAGTTTTTGATGGAGCTCAAACAGTGAGCAAAGCATTGAACTCATTGTTTGGAGTTAACGAGTTGTTGATGGATCTCGAGCGGTGAGCAGGGTGTTGAACTCATTATTTGGAATCAACGAGTTGTTGATGGATTCTGGGCGAAAAGCAAGGCATTGAACTCATTGTTTGGAGTCAATAAGTTGTTGATGGAGTCTGAGCGGTGATCCGGACGTTGAACTCGTTATTTGGATTCTAGGAGTTGTTAATGGAGCCTGATTGAAGATCAAGGCGTTGATTTGTTGTTTAGAGTCAGCAAGTTGCTTGATGGAGCTCGAGCGGAGAGTAGAGCATTGAACTAGTTGTTTGGAGCCAACAAGTTGTTGATGGAGCTCGAGCAATGAGTAGAGCATTGAACTCGTTGTTTGGAGCCAACGAGTTGTTTGGTGGAGCCTGAGCGAAGCATAAGGTGTCGAACTAATTGTTCGGTGTTGACAAGTTGTCAACTCAAGTGGCATGCGGAGCACCAAACTCATTTTGTGGAGTGAATGAGTTGTGGGTGTTCTGAATCTTCGTAATATTAAATTCCCTTTGTTTGTTCAGTGTTGAAGTGATTCCGTTATTCTCTTTGCTGACAAGCAGTTGTGTACATCGAATGTGGTCCTCGAGACATTGAGCTTGCCCTCCTTCGTGATATATTGCGCTTGACGGCATTAGGACATGTCCGTTTGCGCGGCACTTCACGTGAGACAGGATTGGAGCTTGCTCTGGTGAAGGTGGTAGGATAAACCTGGAGCTTACCCGCCTAATTGAGACTTATCTTGAATTTTATCATCAAGAGTCGATGCGACCCTGGGAAGATGTTAGCTTGCGGAGGCCTATGAAGATGTTTGCTTCTTTTAGGCAAAGCATCAATCTACTGTGTAACTGGAAGAATGACTTGCAGGACAACTTGTCGTTGAGATTGATGAGCCGGTGACTGGGTTCTCTATAGCTAAAGAACAAGGCCTCAAATTTTTTATGTATAGCTAACCAATTGTCGATGGTGTGCTTGTGCAACGTTTGACGGAGTTTAGAACTTATCCGTCTTGTACTCAGCTAGTTGTCGAAGCAACTCTGAAGGAGGGTTATTTCCCAAACTTGTTGTATGGGTCTGAACTTACTGTTGATTCTTGATTTTGATGATTACAATACACTGCAACATGTATCTATGCTATACTATATAATTGCAGGTTGTATACACACAGGCCTCATTTCTATACAGCTGAACAACTGAACAAGCACAAGCTCTGGATATTGACAAAGGCTTCACTCAAAGACTCAAGTCAAGACCTGTTTCAATGATATTTATTTTTGTCTTGTAAAACAAATGTAATATTTTTATTTTGAGTCTTAGAATGATGTACAGCCTTGTCACACACACATACACTCACATATAACTCATTCTAAATGTGTGTTTTTCAAAACCAAAAGTCAAAACAGCTTGAACTAGATTAGCTGTTGAGTACCAGTCGACTGCTACTTGCTCCAGTCGATTGAGTTGGTACAAAACTGCCTAATCTTATTCAAACTCTGACCAGTCGACTCATTATGGCAACCCAGTCGACTGTTCAAGTGCGTTTGACAGTTTTATGTTTTAAAATCGCTTTTTCAAATTCAAATCATTTTTTCCGTTGGATGACAGTTGGAGCAACTGTTTCCCAACGTCCAGTGTATCTAACTCTATAAATAGAAGTTAGAATCCACTGTAAAAAGTTACTAATACTCCAAGCATTTTTTGAGATCTTAAGTTTCATACTTTCAAGAGATTAAAGCTTTCAATTCACTAAGACTTGGTTCTCTGTCTTCAGTCCAGTATAACATTTGATTTCGTTCTGGACTGGATATAGAAGTCAACCATTTAGCCACGCACTATATCACAATCACAAACAAGGCTATAAGTTGATTGTAAAAAAATTTTATTGTTTTCTTTTCCTCTCGGTTGGAGAGTAGAACTCTAGGGTGTAGAGTCAGGTTTGTCACTCTTGGTGGAAGAGTGGGTTGCTTTCTCTGGTTGAGAGAAAGGACTACGGGTTAGACAAGGTTGTTGTCTAAATGCCGTAGGGTATTCTTGTAAACTTTTTCAAGAATAGTGGAAATCTCAAGTGGGTTGCTTGGGGACTGGATGTAGGTCGGAAGGACCGAACCAGGATACATCGTGTGCACTCTGTGGTTGTATCTCTCTACTTGCATTTATATTTTCTCAGTTTGTGTTTTTACTGTGAAACTTGTTTGGACAGTCGACTGAGTATGTGATAGGTCGACTGGTCAGACTCGTATACTCTGAAAGTTTTCTGTATGTTAAGTCGACTGTCTCAACTCTAAGTTGACTTCACAGAATTGTTTAAATTACTTTTTCATTTTGTTAATCCAGTCGACTGGTCTATCCCTTAAGTCGACCGTACAGAAGAAAAATCTCTATTCCGCAATGTAATTTCTTATAAACACTATTCACCCCCCTCTAGTATTTGTTGCCCTGCCTACATGATCCAACAAATGGTATCAGAGCAAGGTTAAGGGCTATAGCAACTACTTCAAATGCAAATCAGTATCATGAAGGCCAATCTACACAAAGGCCACCTCTCTTCGATGGCACAAATTACAATTATTGGAAGTGCAGAATGAAGATCTATCTTCAATCCATCAATTATGAAATATGGAACATGACTGAAACAGAATACAATGCTCCTACGATTCCATATGCACAATGGAATGATGATATGAAGAACCAAACAATGAATAATGCAAAAGCGATGAATGCATTATTTTGTGCTCTTACAAAGGAGGAGTTCAATCGTGTGTCAAATTCAACAACCGCACATCAAATCTGGCACACACTCGAGGTAACTCATGAAGAAACAAACAAAGTGAAAGAATCTAAAATATCTGTTCTTGTTCACAGGTTTGAAATGTTCCGCATGAAGGAAAATGAAAGTGTGTCCGAAATGATTACCAGATTTACTGACATTACAAACTCACTTGTGGCACTTGGGAAAATATACACTCAAGCAGAGATGGTGAGAAAAGTTCTTCGTGCACTTACTCCTGAATGGGAAAAGAAGACCACTGCAATAGAAGAGGCCAATGATCTATCACAACTTTCTCTTGAGAATCTTGTGGGAAATTTAATGGCTTATGAGGTTCAAATTGAAGAAAGAAAGAAGGATGCAGAACCACAACAGTCCAAGAAGAAATTATTAGCATTTAAAGCTATGATAGACTCAGAAGATGAAGAAATGGATGAGGAGGAGATAGCCATGTTCACAAGGAGATTCAAAAAATTTCTAAAGAAAGGTAAGTTCAATTCGAAATTTAGAAATTCTAATGATCCTCCAACTTGTTTCAGGTGTAACAAAACAGGTCACATGAAGAAGGATTGTCCTCTAGAAAGTACAAAGTCTAAGGGAAAGACATCCAACTTCAAGAAGGATAAATACACTAAGAACAAGTTTGCCAAAACCAAAAAGGCATATCAAGCAACTTGGGATGACAGCGATTCTTCTTCAGAAGAAGAAATTGATGAAATCAACGAGGTTGCGAACATGTGTTTCATGGCATCACAGAATCAAGTAAGTAATGATTATGATTCAGATGATTTACTTGATGTGTTCAATGAAATTTTTCAAGAATTGAAAAAGAAAAAGATTAGAGTTAAGAACCTAGAGAAAGTTAATCAAACACTTTCTCAAGAGAATCTTAACCTTGATAAAGAAGTAAAATCTTTAAATTCTCGTATTTCAAGTTTAGATATGGATCTTGAGTCTCTAAAAAAGAATTATGAAGAGATTTTCAAGAATGTATCTAAGTTTAATAAAGGAAAAGAGAATTTAAACGATGTTCTTCAAAATCAAGTAAAATCTAGTCAAAAGTTTGGACTTGGTTTTAAAAAGTCTCTTGTAAAGGATCTTTCTTCTAAAAACACTAGTATAAATAAACCTGAATCTATTTCTAGTGTTAAACACAAACTTTATGAGTTCTTTGAAAAGCCTAAGCTTGTAAGTTTTATTGATAAAAGCAAATCTAAAGTTCAGCCAAGTCGACTGAGTCCATATACCAGTCGTCTGTCCAGAGGTACTAAGTCTTATTTAACAAGACCAAAACCTCTTATAAGTCAACCTTTATTATCTTCCAGTCGACTGACAGACAGTAGAAGTCGACTGAAGGATGTTATAAAGTCGACTGGACAGAGCAAACTTGTATGGATTCCAGTCAAAGTTTGAATGATAGAACTGCTTATATCAACTCATATATGTTAAATGTATGTAATTCAGTGAATTTTATTCCTGCTTATGGAGAAAAATTAAACTCATTATGGGTTTGGTTTCCTACAAACTAATATGTTTTGGACCCAATGAAAAGGGTACCATATTCACATTGAATATCTTATAGGTACCAAAGAAAGACAGTTGGATACTTCACAGTGGATGTTCAAAGCATATGACTGGTCATGCCAATCTCCTATCCACCATACAAAGCATCAATGGAGGAACAGTTACCTTTGGTGATAACAATAAAGAAAAAGTCATAGGAATCGGCATGGTTGGTAAAAACACTAACCCTACTATAGAAAATGTTTTGTTAGTTAATGGACTAAAACATAATTTGTTAAGTATTAGTCAATTATGTAATAAAGGTTATAAAATTGTATTTGAAAAAGATGCTTGCTTAATTTATGATTCTACTATGCAAAACATTATTTTTCAAGGTTTTCGCAAAAAAACATTTATGAATTATGTTTGAATACAAATGAGTTTTCAAATGATTTTTGTTTAATAGCTTCTAATATTGATTCTTGACTTTGGCATAGACGATTTGGTCATGTGAATATGAAAAATCTCTCTAAAATATCTAAGTATAACCTAGTTAAAGGACTGCCAAAACTATCCTTTAAAAATGATAAGTTATGTGATGCATGTCAACTAGAAAAACAAATCAAATCCACTTTTAAAACAAAAGAAGTAATTTCTACTAGTAGACCACTCGAGTTAATTCATATAGATTTATTTGGCCCTACTAGAGTTGCTTCTTTAAATAAAAGTAGATATGTATTTGTTTTAGTAGATAATTTTTCACGATTCACTTGGACTTTCTTTTTAAAACATAAAAATGAAACTTTTGATGAATTTGCAAATTTTGTAAACGAATTCAAAACCAAAGATCTCTAACCATAGTCACTATTAGAAGTGATCATGGTGGAGAATTTGAAAATAAAACGTTTACAGAATATTGTAACAAGAATGGTATAACACATTCATTTGCATTTCCTAGGGCTTCACCACAAAATGGAGTGGTTGAAAGAAAAAAATAGGACTTTGCAAGAATGCGCACGTACCATGCTTGTTGAAAGCAATTTACCTAAGTATTTTTGGGCTGAAGCTGTTGCTACAGCTTGTTATGTTTTAAACAGGATTCTAATAAGACCTAAGCTAAAGAAAACTTGTTATGAGTTATTTTTTAACAAAATTCCTAAAGTCTCTTACTTTAAAATATTTGGTTGTAAGTATTTTATTCTGAACACTAAAGATAATTTAGATAAATTTGATCCTAGATCTAATGAGGGTATCTTTATAGGATACTCAAACAGGAGTAAAGCATAGGATACTCAAACAGGAGTAAAGCATATAGAATTTTCAACAAGTCAACAATGACTATTGAAGAATCAATGCATATTACATTCGATGAATCTCTACCTTCATCAAATTTAATTAAAGATGATGAAACTGATTCATTACCTCTAAATAGAATAATTGCATCTTTAGAACAAACGAGTCTCGCAAATAAGTCGACCGATAAAGACATCAAGTCGACTGATGTAAACCAGTCGACTGATCCTATTGTGATATCTTCAACTTTATCAAAATCTTTTGTTGAAGTTAGAGATCATCCTCATGACTTAATAATTGGTGACTTCTCCCATGGTATTCAGACACGATCCCATATCAATATGATATCTCATACAGCCTTCTTGTCGGATTTTGAACCGAAAAATATACAAGAAGCATGTGAGAATGAATTTTGCATGAATGCCATGCAAGATGAGTTAAACCAATTCATAACGAATGATGTATGAGATTTAGTTCCACGACCTCCTGATTATACTATTATTGGTACCAAATGGGTATTCAAAAATAAGTTAGATGAATCAGGACAAGTTGTTAGGAACAGAGCTAGACTAGTTGCTCAAGGATATAATCAAGAAGAAGGCATAGATTTTGATGAAACATATGCTCCTGTTGCTAGATTAGAATCAATTCGTATTTTATTATCTTTTGCTTGTTTTATGAATTTTATACTTTATCAAATGGATGTTAAAAGTGCTTTTCTTAATGGGTTTATAAAAGAGAATGTTTATGTTAAACAACCACCAGGTTTTGAACATGAACAATTCCTAAACCATGTTTATAAATTGAAAAAGGCTTTATACGGTCTTAAACAAGCACCACGTGCTTGGTATGATCGATTGAAAACTTTTATTTTAGAAATAGGGTTTGAGATAGATAAAGTAGATACTACTTTGTTTATTAAGAGAATTAAGAATGATATTTTAATCATACAAATATATGTTGATGATATAATTTTTAGTTCTACTAATAATAATCTATATCAAGAGTTTGCTAATACCATGAAAAACGAGTTTGAGATGAGTCACATGGGTGAACTCAATTATTTCCTTGGACTACAAATTAAACAGTCTTCAAATGGCATATTTATTAATCAAGGAAAATATGCAAAGGAATTACTCAAACAGGTTTAACATGGATAGTACAAGTAGTAAATCCACACCTATGGCTACTACCACTGCCCTTGACAAAGATATATTAGGTAAGAGTGTCGATCAGAAACTCTATCGAGGTATGATTGGCTCACTCTTATATATAACTGCTAGTAGACCAGATATTATGTTCAGTGTATGTTTGTGTGCTAGATATCAATCTAGTCCTAAAGAATCTCATTTAAAAGCTGTGAAACAAATTTTAAGATATATTAAAGGCACATCTAATTATGGTTTATTCTATCCACGTACCGATAATTTCCAACTTTTGCCGTACAATGATGCTGATTTTGCTGGTAGTAAAACTGATCGCAAGAGTACTAGTGGGACATGTCACTTTTTGGGACATTCACTAGTCTCTTGGTGCAGTAAAAAGCAAAATTCAGTATCTCTATCTACTACAGAAGTTGAATATATCGCTGCAAGTTTGGCATGTGCACAGATTTTGTGGATGAAGTAAACCTTATTAGATTATGGTATTTCTTTTGAAAAACCTTCAATAATGTGTGATAATACCAGTGCAATTAACTAATCTAAAAATTCGGTTCAACATTCACGTACGAAACACATTGATATTCGACATCATTTTCTACGTGATCATGTTTTAAAAGGAGACATATCTTTAGACTTTATCTCTATTGATAAACAAGTAGCTAATATCTTTACAAAACCCCTTAAAGAAGATACCTTTATTACTTTAAGAACAGAACTAGGGATATGTAATTTTCTTGATATCTGTTGAAAACATTTCTTTTAAGTCGACTTGTATATGATGTTCAGTCGACTGTCCCGTATTTTTTTTATATACTTATTTGCCTCTCTGACCAGTCGACTGAGGTTTCACCAATTCGACTGATCAGTTGTTATAGTTATTTATTTTTCTCTCGCCTAAGTTGACTGTCCCTTAATACCAGTCGACTGTCGCGAATCAGTATGTCTTCAACTTCGAATCGTCACACAGTTTTTGAGACAATTTTTATCCTTTGACTCGTTCTTGACTTCTTTTCAGCCGTTGATCTCATTTACTCTTAATCTCAGTCGTTCGCTTCTGATAAAACCCTCTTCACTGCCTCTATCTTTTTCACTTTCCCTTTTACCCAATTTCAAGATCTGAAACCCTAAGGAGAACAGAGGAAGATCGAGAGTCAACTGCCTGATCTGCTGCTTGGATCTGCTATTTGGAACTGCTGATTTCCAACTTCTTTTAATTCTCTTCTCTTTGTTGGTATACTCTCTTCCCTTTCCTCTTTTTAATGGCACCGAAAAGATCTAAGACCTCCCATGTAGATGATAGTTCTTCTTCTAAAGACTATTCTCAGTATCTTAGGAGTCCTGATCTCCTAGAGAAATGGTACCTTATTTGTACCATTATCATTTTTCCAGGTAGATTTGTAAATTTCAATGATCTAGATAGGTTCAATCTTATTTCCCTATTTCAAAATTGTAGTCTTTATGAATTTTTATCATTAGAAAATCAACCTCACTACTACCCACAACTCATTTATCTTTTTTATACTAATATGAGAGTAGTTCAATCGAATGAAGGAGATGTCATTGTTTATTCTTCTGTAAAAAATAAGAAGATTAAACTCACATCCAAGCGAATTAATCTTATTATGGGTATTGATGATGAGGGACTTGATTTAGGTAAGATCATTTTAGATGATACATCTATCTTGTCTAAAATCTTTTTGCCAAACCATGGACCCCCCATGTCTAATAAATCTATCACCCCTATTGCAAAACTAGTTGCACGGATACTATCATATAGTATTCTTCCCAAAACAAGGAGTTTTGATCAGTATTCTATGGAATTGCAACAAGTGATTTATGCAATTTTCGGTAGAATAAATATCAATTGGGGTCGTGTCATCTTTTCTAGACTCCACAAGTCTCATACTCACTTTCTACCTTTTGGTGGTCTCCTCACTAATGTCTTCCTTGCTTATGATATTGATCTCGACTCCGAGACCAATGTGGTTAAGCATTATGGGTGCTTCGATCGTGCCAATTTAGCACGCATGAAGCTTCTTGATCCTTCCCCTAGATATTACCCTAGACCTACTCCCCACACCCAAGTTCCTTTAGCAACTTCTGCTAGACCATCTTCAGCTTCCAACTCTTCTCGTCCCCGTGCTGATATTGATGATCCACGTAGTCTATATTGTTGGATCCTGTAGGCGAGGCAACAAACACTAGAGGGGCGGTGAATAGTGTTTATTAAAATAAAATTGCGGAATAAAGAATTATTCTTCGGAGCAGTCGACTTAGGAGTGAACCAGTCGATTGAGTTAACCCAATAAGAGATAATTCAAACAAATCTGTGAAGTCGACTTGAAGTAGAAACAGTCGACTTATTTAAACAATAAACTTACAGAGTACAAGTCTGACCAGTTGACTTATAAAGGAGTCAGTCGACTGTCCAGACAAGTTTCACAGTAGTAAAACAAATAGAAAAATGTAAATGCAAGTTCAAGAGATACAATCACAGAGTGCACACGATGTATCCTGGTTCGGTCCTTCCGACCTACATCCAGTCCCCAAGCAACCCACTTGAGATTTCCACTATTCTTGAAAAAAGTTTACAAGAATACCCTACGGCGTTCAGACAACAACCTTGTCTAACCCGTAGTCCTTTCTCTCAACCAGAGAAAGCAACCCACTCTTCCACCAAGAGTGAAACCACAGACTCTACACCCTAGAGTCTAACTCTCCAACCGAGAGGAAACGAAAAATAATACAATGTTTACAATCAACCTATAGCTTTGTATGTGATTAGTGATGTAGTACGTAGCTAAAAGAGGTTGACTTCTATATCCAGTCCAGAACGAAATTAGATGTTATACTGGACTGAATGTAGAGAACCAAGACTTAGAGATTTGAAAGCTTTGTCTCTTGAAAAATGTAATACTTAAAATCTCAACAATGAATGCTCGGAAAAAATTAGATCTTTTAACAGTGAATTCTGAACTCTATTTATAGAGTTAGAGTTACTGGACGTTGGGAAGCAGTTATTCCAACTGTCAACCAACGGATCTAAACAGCTTTGAATTTGAAAAACGATTTTTAAAAACAGAAAACGGTCAAACGCACTCGAACAGTCGACTGGGTTGCCATAATGAGTCGACTGATCAGAGTTTGAATAAGTTTAGTCAGTTTTGTATCGACAGTCGATTGGTATGAGTATCAGTCGACTGGTACTCAACAGTTAAACTATTTCAAACTGTTTTGACCCTTTTTGATGTTTTGGAAAAACACACATTTGTAAAAGAGTGAGTGTATGTGTGTGTGACAAGGCTTTACATCATACTAAGACCCAAATAAAGAAAGATTACATTTGTTTACAAGAAATAACAATAAATGACACTTTAAGCATAAGTCTTGGCTTGAGTCTTGAGTCTTGAGTGAAGCTTTGCCATTGTCTTTATCTGGAGCTTTGTGCTTGTTCATTTGTTCAGCTGTATAGTAATGAAACCTTTGTGTATACAACCTGCAATTATAAAGTATAGCATAGATACATGTTGCAGTGTGTTGTGATCATCAAAATCAAGAATCAACATATATCATGCTGTTAACTATTTTATGGATCTTCAAGATACCCTTGATTCCCATATTGATTCCCTTGAATCCAAAATCTCAAATCTGACTCAGTTATTTACCACTCAATTTCCACCTCCGTCTCAAGATGTTGATGACGACGACGAAGACGAAGATTGCTTTTTATTTTCGTTACTATGTCTTTCCTTTCTTGCATTTTTCTTTATGTTTGTAAGACTTCATTATTTTTGTAAGACAAAGTTCTTCAGTTATTTTCTTGTGTCTTTTTGTTGATGACAAAGGGGGAGAAAACCTCATGTTTGTGTATATGTATGTCATGTTGTGTATGTCTATGTCTTTTCAAGTTCTGTTCTTTCCCAGTTCTGTTAAGTCGACTGATTCCTTCTTAAGTCGACTGATACAATATATATGCATTATGTGCTTTTAATAGGGGGAGCATATCAATGATTGTATGCTTGTATTATTTTTGTTATTATCAGCTATTGTGTTGTCATTATCAAAAAGGGGGAGAATATTGATTCTTGATTTTGATTATTACAACACACTGCAACATGTATCTATGCTATACTATATAATTGCAGGTTGTATACACACAGGCCTCATTTCTATACAGCTGAACAACTGAACAAGCACAAGGTCTGGATATTGACAAAGGTTTCACTCAAAGACTCAAGTCAAGACCTGTTTCAATGACATTTATTTTTGTCTTGTAAAACAAATGTAATATTTTTATTTTGAGTCATAGAATGATGTATAGCCTTGTCACACACACATACACTCACATATAACTCATTCTAAATGTGTGTTTTTCAAAACCAAAAGTCAAAACAGCTTGAATTAGATTAGCTGTTGAGTACCAGTCGACTGCTACTTGCTCCAGTCGACTGAGTTGGTACAAAACTGCCTAATCTTATTCAAACTCTGACCAGTCGACTCATTATGGCAACCCAGTCGGCTGTTCAAGTGCGTTTGACAGTTTTATGTTTTAAAATTGCTTTTTCAAATTCAAATTATTTTTTCCGTTGGATGACAGTTGGAGCAACTGTTTCCCAACGTCCAATGTATCTAACTCTATAAATAGAGGTTAGAATCCACTGTAAAAATTAACCAATACTCCAAGCATTTTTTGAGATCTTAAGTTTCATACTTTCAAGAGATTAAAGCTTTCAATTCACTAAGACTTGGTTCTCTATCTTCAGTCCAGTATAACATTTGATTTCGTTCTGGACTGGATATAGAAGTCAACCATTTAGCCACGTACTATATCACAATCACAAACAAGGCTATAGGTTGATTGTAAACAATTTTTATTGTTTTCTTTTCTTCTCGGTTGGAGAGTAGGACTCTAGGATGTAGAGTCAGGTTTGTCACTCTTGGTGGAAGAGTGGGTTGCTTTCTCTGGTTGAGAGAAATGACTACGGGTTAGACAAGGTTGTTTTCTGAACGCCGTAGGGTATTCTTGTAAACTTTTTCAAGAATAGTGAAAATCTCAAGTGGGTTGCTTGGGGATTGGATGTAGATCGGAAGGACCGAACCAGGATACATCGTGTGCACTCTGTGGTTGTATCTCTTTAATTGCATTTATATTTTCTTAGTTTGTGATTTTACTGTGAAACTTGTCTGGACAGTCGACTGAGTATGTGATAAGTCGACTGGTCAGACTCGTATACTCTGAAAGTTTTCTGTATGTTAAGTCGACTGTCTCAACTCTAAGTCGACTTCACAGACTTGTTTAAATTACTTTTTTTTGTTAAACCAGTTGACTGGTTTATCCCTTAAGTCGACCGTACAGAAGAAAAATCTCTATTCCGCAATATAATTTCTTATAAACACTATTCACCTCCCTCTAGTGTTTGTTGCCCTACCTACGGGATCCAACACTTACTTTGTTCCAAATTGCTAGAGTAACTTCGAGCCATGGGTATGGACTCCAAACCAGTCTTATAGGGAGCTTTTAATGAGTTTTTAGTATCATTTTGTGTGCAAGTTTGGCTTTTGACTCATTGTTTGTTTCAATGGAGTTGTACAAAATCATTTAAAAATGAATGACTAATTTTATTGAAGAATAAACAAAGTGGCTACTCTAATGGCTGACTTTTATTAGATGCATTGACCAGTAGTGAAAGCGGTCTTTATTCGAAAAAAAAAATAAACTAAATGACTGTTCTAGTGGCTGACCTTTATTACAAATTAAGAAAATTTTATTGTTAAAAGAGGATATTTCAAACGCTCTCGTTGTACTTTATTAGGTGTTGCTCATTCCAAGTCCCTACTGTTATATCATTGCACCCCCGAGTCTTCAAGTTGATGATTCGATAGGCGAACAACTTGGTTGACCTTGCCTGGACTTGCCTATTTTGAACTGAGCCTCCCCTTGTTCTGTAGAGAGAATGGGAGATCTTCTGGTATGCTGGTGAGCTTAGGCAAGACTGTTACTTTTCGTTGAATTAGCAGAGTGGCTACGGGCGGGGGATTCAGGTTAATTATTGTATTCTGATGAGGACGAATTTAGATGTAGAAGGAGATGACTGGACAGGTTGGGAAGTTCTCAGTAGGATTGGCTAGTGCAGTAGCATCGTACAGACTCAGTGTTATTATGATTACTTTCTGGCTGTAGTTCTATGGTAGTGAGGGGGAGAACCAAGCTCCCCGTTGTAGCGGTGTAGCATGCTCGTGCTGCATGTTGGCTCCCCACAACTTGGCCTATGCCTGCTAATGTTGGAAACTTCATCTTCATGTGAAATGCAGAGGCAACTGCATGGAAAGCTGCTAGGCCTAGGTGGCCAAATATGGAATTGTACGCGGCCTTGATGTTGACAACCATGAAGTCTAATGCTTCCATCCTAGTTGCGAGGACTTTTCTTGCTGTCACATCGAGTGTGACGATTCCTTCTACTTGAAAGGGGACATAAGAGAATCCTTGTAATGTATAGCCGGCTGGCTTGAGCCGGTCCCGGGAGATCTTAAGGCCGTTGAAAGTGTTCATGAAAGTTTTTTTACCGAGCTGCTGTTGTCCACCAGGATGCGGCGTACCTCATGATTCACCATGCAAAGGTTTATGACTAATAGATTGGAGTGAGGTGTTCGGAGACCTTCTAAGTCTTTGTCGGATAAAGATATCGGGACCCGATGCTCTTGGGGAGATGTTATGTACTGAGTTGACGTCCCCAACAAAGGCTTTGCGGGAGTTGGAATCTTCTCCCATTGGGTCTCTGTGAATGGAGTAGAGAATGGTCATGTGTCTTGAGTCTCGTGATTAGGAGGATCTCTTTTGACGCTTATTAGCCCCCCATGCCGGAGAGGTTTCGGCGTTGTTATTTTGTTGGACAATTGAGAGAGATAGCACCGGTAAATTAGGCCTTCAAGTTTATCTTTGAAGACTCAACAATTGTCAGCAATTGATAGCACCGGTAAAATGCGCATCACTTATTTTTTTTTTCTCTTCTCTTGATAGCTATGGACATCTTGGGCAAAAGGCGGATGATTCCATTCTCAACTTCCATGAGGATGGCTGATATGCTTGTGTTGGGAGGAGTGAACTAGTCGAAGCGTGATGTTGGAGGTGGACGACATTGACTGGAGTCTTCTTTCTGAAATTTCCTAGGTCCTTCCTCATTTGTATTCTTCTGTTTGTTCCCGGAAGAATCTTTCTTTCCTTAAGGATAAACAGCTTCATCGACCCTAATATATTTGTCATTCCTTTCCAGAAGCTCAGTAAAAAAATTTGGCAGTTTTTTCACGAGGAAGGCTTTCAGGCCTTTGTTAGAGACACTATTGCGGAAGGCGGCAGCTGCCACTGATGATTCTAGGGATGAGATAGACCTTGCTACGGCTGTGAAATGCTTGACAAAGTCTTTCAATAGTTTTCCATCCTTTTGTTTCAGTTTCAATAGGGAGGCACTTATTTTTCAGCCTTGCGGCTAGTAACGAAGTGCGCTATGAAGAGCTCTTTGAGCTGGTCGACTGTGGAGTGAGGCGGGAGTACCATTCCCTTGCAAATCCTTTCATAGTTGGGGAGAACGTTCCACACATGAGCGCATCGGTGGTGTTGTAGACCATCATGAAGATCTTCAAACTCTCGATATGGTCAGTCGGGTCTGATTTCCCATCGTATGATTCAAATTGAGGAGCTTTGAAATTATTGGGAATGGGTGCATCAATGATAAATTTGCTGAAAGGATGTTGGTTGGGGCGGTAGGCCCTGCTGGAGCAGTTCCCTTCATTTCTTATCTGTTCCAGGCGATCTTTTACTTCTCTGATGCGGCGAAGGACTTGGTCGTCCTTCCCCTTGGATCCAATCGACTGGCTGGAGTCTTCTTCTCTGGAGGGTCGACTGTGATCTTGGCTGCCTTGGATGGCTCGGAGTATGTCAAGCTTGAAGTTTTCCAGTTCGGCCCTAGTGATGGGGTCTCTTTCTCTTTGTTTCTCTCAAGATGCTTTCGACTCTCATGAGTCGGTCTTCTTTCTGCATTGTGCCCTATGAAAGGAGGAGTGTCTTGATTTCGGCCTTCAGGAGAGTTGCTTCTCCTATTCAGTTGACATTCTGAACGGGAGGGCTTGCCCTGTGCACGCTTCTCATTCAAACGAATCCTTGGATCGGTCCGCTGTTGTCTGCCATTGATGATTTGACAGAGATCTCTTGAACCCCCGGGACCTCGCGAAGGCATTGAGTCGCTGGAAGCATTGTGGACTGAGATATGGTCGTGCTGAGGGCGATGTTCATGTTGCGGTTCATGACGGCTTTGTTAGGAGCCCCCTGATGCCTCTCTGTTGATAGAAGCTAGATTAGGCTGTAGGCGCGGATTCAGCTGTTGAGTAGGAATTGGGTCATCCACTGGAGGAGCTGGTTGACGTATATAGTTGGTTCGACGGCTTGAGGCAGTCGCTCTCCCTCTTAGTTTTGGTGGTATGGCGGTAAGTCTGATCTATGTAGTTTTCCACAGACGGCGTCAATTTGTTGCTGCTTATTTTGATGTGGGAGCAAACAGATAGTTAGTTAATATTTGATGGAAACTACTTAACATTTGACATTGAACGTTGCCGTAAAAGGTGGTTTGAGCTCCTTAGAGTGGATCTGGAGCGTTGATTGAACATCGTGATTAGGATCCGACGGTTGCTAACGCGATCGATGGACCTGCAAAAGCCTGAAATACCGGGGGTGGCCCCGGCAACAGATCCTCCGACGCTCAAGTCAGAACCAGAAAGAGAAAGAGAGTCTGAGAGAGAAATTGTCAATTACCTTCTGACTGAGGAGAGGAAAGGGTATTTATAGGCCTAAGAAATAGTACAAAAAATTGATATGAATCCATTAGATCAACTATGAGTTCTTTTTCTCATATTCGAATCTCCCCCTCAAGAGATAAGCTATCTGTATTGAGGATAAGAAATTTGACTAATTGCCTTCATGGGCTGAGTCTCTCTTAGTGGGCATATTCTGTCACTTTTATAGGCTTGAAAGAGGCCAATGTCTTGTAGAGTAGCCTGGAGAAGGCCCGGACCTGTTAAAGAAGTCTGTTATAACTAATCTGCCTGTAGAAACTTTGAGATCTGTGCTGGAATCGTATGGCCCTGATTTGCTGTGATTTTTACCATTATCACTCATTGCCCAAATCAAAATTGGAATCCATTTCCAAGCACGAAAATGTTGAAACTGTATTCTATATCTCATGCTCTAATTGATAACTTCGGTTAAGGTGATGATTTCGAAACCCTCACTGAGTCACATTCTTCCGCCACTTTTGGCTTGAACGATCTTCCAATTGGCATGGATGTTGATGTACTTTAAGCAATCAGTACTTTGATTATTCCTAGATAGTGCAATTGATGAAAAAATAAATTAAGATTTATTTGGAAGTGGCAACTATATCCTTGAGAAGAGGCGCATAAAGTCCGATCTTTCTTTGTATGGACCACTACTACGAACATGTCAGAATTATAGAAATCTAAGCTTGCTGAGATTGCAGCTTCTCATTTATGAAAGTTAGAAAGAAAGAGTTCAGGAAGCCATGGTGTTATTAATAAATGTACTCTGGATTCTGGAAGATGGAATGATGATTTCAGGATGAATAGCTCCATGAGATATGAGAAGTTGAAATATTTAGGATGAAGTTGTCTGCTGGGGGCTCAGTAGATTTGCCATTAATAGAATAGACTATGTTTTAATTTTTCTGCTTTCATCTTTATGAAGAGAGCAGAAGGAGATAAGAGGGATCATTTGGGGATAATACATTCAACTGAAAGAAGCCAATTGGGCTTGATATGGTATATTAATGCCAGTTACATCAGTAAGTTAATAATGAGAAATATTTCTTAGTTCTATGTTTTTTTTTAAGGTAAAAGGTGGAATAACGCCACCCTGTTCCATTAATAAGAAATTAATACAATAATTCGGCGTACCGGGAGAAAATACAAAAAGTAACAGTGCAGAAAGTAGAACATAACCCCCGAATAATACCTTGGAGGGTGGGTCTAACCAAAAGTACAAAAGTACAACCAAAGGTACAATAGACCAAAACAAAATACAAAATAGAGCTAGCTGCGGACTGTGGGTTTCCCAATTGTATCCTGTTCCATGTGAATATCAAGGGCGCCTACCCCTCAGTCCAGTGTCGGTCCAAACTCGACCTTCTCATCATCGAATTCTCTACCTGGAAGACTATGGCAATTCTCCCTCTTGCTCCTGTAGCAGCAGCTGTCACCCAAAAGAAAATAAAATACATGATATGAGTAAGATTACCAGAAATACTATTACATGAAGCACAAAAATAAAAATTATTTCTGTCCAGCCATAACACCCAAGTAGTTGCCGCAATGGCTATGTACCAAGTATCCTTCATTTCGTGACGAACAGAGGCAAATTTGGGGCCAACCCACAAATCCTCGTATTCGTTGGGGTAGTCACATGTCCCTAAGGCCCGTAATACCTCTACCATAGTTGCCTTACTTCTTTGGCAATGAATGAAAAGGTGATTCATATGTACGTTACAAAATTCACAGTTGGTCGCGATCTGGGGTTATCTTTTGACCAGGTTCTCTCTGGTGAGGATTGCATTATTGAGCACTAGCCAGAGGAAGACCCTAACTTTAAGGGGGGGTTTGGCTTTCATAACACCTATGTCTAACTGGGTCTACATCCTCGATAGTGATTGCGATGATACAGAGACCTAACAGTGAAAGTTTCTTTAGTCTCTAGTTCCCCAGCGCATCTGGTCTGGGCCTTGAGTGCACATCGCCCCATTCCGTGTAATGTGTGTTTACAGTACATTCAGTCGCTGCTGTAACCCTGGGCTAAGAGGTCCTCGAAAAGACGGTTTCCAATTTTCCCTCTTCCATGTCTTGGCCACAGATACATTCGGACGAGTCGTTTTCTTATACAAATCTGGGAAAGTCTCCTTAAAGGTATGGGCACCACACCATTTGTCCTACCAGAATCTGGTGGACCGTCTATTACCAATAGCCGATGTAACTGCTTAGTTGAAAGACCCGGTTGCTTTGGCAATCCCTTTCCAGAAGCGAGAAACTCTAGACCCTATCCGAAAGCCTAAACTTCTCGTACCTTTCCCCCTAAGGTATGGTCGAATGAACTCCTGCCATCCTTCCCCGCTGTGGTGGAAGACCTTCCACCACTATTTTCCCAGTAGGGTAAGGTTCATATTTCTCAAGTCGATGATGCCTAGCCATCCATATTTCTTCTTCATGCATGCAATACCCCACTTGATCAGGTGGTATCCCCCCCTATTCGAGTCCGCCCCTTTCCAGAGAAATTGCTTTTGGATTCGGTCAATCATTTGGATCACCCACTTAGGCAGCTTAAAGAACGACATGTAGTAAATGGGCAGATTAGACAACACCGAGTTGATAAGTACCACTCTACCCCCAAGGAAAAGTGGCTTTCCTTTCCATCCAGACAATCTGTCCTCCACCCTGTCTATGATAGATAGCCAGTCCGTCTTGGTAAGTTTCCCTGGTCTGAGCGGCAGACCTAAATATTTGATTGGAAAATCGTCTTTCATACAATTCAGTATGGTAGCATGGGTCTTTGCTTCTACATCGGAAAGTGTCATCGGAATTAAAGCACTCTTGTAGAAATTAATCCTGAGACCTAACCAGGCTTCAAAACAGTTGAGGGCCCCTTTAAAGCAAACTGTTTCTGACCTGTTCCCGTTACCAAAGATGAGGGTATCATCAGCATACTGAAGAATCGTGCACCCTTGGTTAGAGGTGCTGCTAGCCATATATTTTATCCAATATTTTCTCCGACAGTTATCTAGCATGCCCCTCAGAACATCCGTTACGATAGTGAATAGAAGAGGTGACAGCGGATTCCCCTGCCGAAGACCCTTCTTACAAGAAATGGTAGTCCCGGCCGCCCATTAACCGAGGTTGCCGTTTTACTAGTGTATAATGATCCACCTGATTCATTTAACCACAAAGCCTCTCCCTCTGAGAGCTTCCAGCAAGCAATCCCAGTCGACGAAGTCATATGCTTTCTCAAAGTCCAGTTTGAGGAGGAAATTCTTAGAATGACCCGTATGGCAGTGGTGGATAACTTGTTCTGCGGTTGCCACGCAGTCTAGGATACATCTGCCCTTGATAAAACCAGACTGGGTGTTGCTAATTAAAATGTCCATTATGCTTCCCAGGCGGATGGCCAGGACCTTTGTGATGATCTTAACCGAGCAGTTTATGAGGCTAATAGGTCTAAAATACCCCACCCGAGTAGACTCTACCTGTTTAGGTATCAGAATTACTTCCGCAGAGTTGAACATACCCAATCTGAGGTTGTTGTGGAAGGATTCATCCATTAAAGCCATAATGTCCCCTTTTATTTCTTCCCAGAAAACTTAGAAAAACATCATTGGGAAGCTATCTGGTCCAGGCGATTTTTCTGCTCCCATTTGAGTGATGGCCTTTTTCACTTCCATCTCCGAAAAAGGTGCTTCCAATGTGGATAGCGAATGAGCTGACTCGTTCTGGCGGCCCTGCCAGAAATCGTCTCTAAGTGGGATCCTGAAGTCATTCTTCTTCCCAAAGAGGCCCTTGTAGTAGTCGTGAAAGGTTTTGGAAATCACATTTTCATCTTGGGATGTTCCCGTTTTTGTTTGTATTGGCAGGACTATATTGGATCTACGTCTTGTGCTTGCCACTCGGTAGAAGAAGGCCGTATTCGTGTCTCCCTCTTTGAGCCACGAAATCATCGACCTCTATTGCCATTTGATCTCCTCCAGCTTATAAAGATTGGCAATATTTCCTCGGAGCTCTAGTAGCCTGTTTCTTTCGTCTTGTGACAGGACTCTCATTTCTTTCAATCTCTCTAACTCATCAATTCCTTCCAAAAAGGAATCTTTTGCACGCCAGATAGTCGAGAATCTAGACTGATTCCATCTATGCAGCCTCTTTCGCAATCTGCGGATTTTTTCACACCATCGAGTTGCAGCGTCCGATACGGTAGTTGGGAGCGCCCAGTTTTCCATCACCATGTGGTGAAAGCCCTAGATTTCTAGCCATGCTTTTTAAATCTGAACTTCCTTAGCCTTTGAAATCCTTGTACCCCAGTATCGAGTACGACCAGTGCATGATCCAACGTAGGTTTAGGAATAGATTTAGCAGTTGCCAAAGGGAATTTAGCCTCCCAATCCATCGATACTAGGATCCTGTCTAATTTGGCCATAATCGGGGATGCTTGCATGTTTGACCAGGTAAATAGCCTATCATTAATTGGGATATCGATCAGCTCCAGCTCTGTGATCACCCTATTGAATTCTTCTCTGTATCTGTCGCTCAAGCCTCTTCCCCTGTGCTCGAATGCAAATCTAGTAATATTGAAATCTCCCCCAACGATCCAAGCTCCCGAACATCGTTGTCGAATACCGATAAGCTCTTTCCAAAATGCGTCTCCATCAGTTGCCACGTTCGGCCCATAAACCACAGTGACCGTATGAACCTAATTGTTAGACCGTCGCCTCAGTCAGATAGTCAGGGAGAACGTTCCACTGTATTCCTCAAAACATGTGAAAATATCCAGGTTGAACCAAATAGCAATACCCCTCGAAGCTCATAGGGATGGGCGTAGTACCCATTCCTTGATTCTATTGCCCCATACTCTTTTGAGTTTAAACCCGTGTGCGAGCTTGGTCTCCTGTAACCCTACCACCTCTGCCTTGGAGTTCATAATGACATCCCTAACCATATCTCTCTTACCCCTATCCCTAACCCCCTAACGTTCCAGAATAGTGTATTCATTGGAGAACCGATTCTAGGTTGATCGTGGGTGTGGGACGGTTGTCTTCCTCAAAGACCTCCATCGACACAGAGCAGGACCCCAGGTCCTTCTGATAGCTAGCCTTTGCCTGTTCAATTTCCCAACCCCTAATTTTATTGAGCAGTAGAGCATTACATTCTATGTCACACACCTCTAAGCCACAGGTTTGTGCTAGGATAAAAACATCAGAATCTGACATGAAATTCAATATAGAAGCTAAAAACCTTCCCATACCTCCGTCATCAAACTTTGTAGCTTTGGCCGCCGTAGCCATCTCCAGATAGTCATCTAGGAACTCCACATGAGCCCTCTTAGGCGTCCGCTGTACCCTGAACCCAACTGTCCTGCTTGACGTTCCAATACTATAGCCAGGCATTGATTCTGGAAAGGTGGATAAGACCATCTCTGGTGAGATCTCTCTCTGTGTATCAGCAACAAACTCAAGATCCTCTGACTCCTCATCCGTAAATGAGAACTCTTCATCCAAATTTAAGCGCCTTTCCATGTCTTCATCGCTATCTGCGGACTCAGTAATTGCAACATGAGCGGCCCCCCTCATGGGTCCCTACAGGTGTTGTTCATTGGACCCTTTTGTTGGCCCTACTGCCCATAGATGAAACAAGATCCACAAGTGGTAGTTGGATGTTAGTGTTGGACCCCTCTATAGGCGCAATCTTTCTTTGAGCCACGAAACACTTATTGGGCCCTACACAAATATTAGGCCCATTCTCACCAATTTCATACTCCTCCCTCATAGAAATGTCTCCCTGGGGATGCGTCGCATGCTCCTTAACCTGCTCCCCTTCACCTGTCACTTCACAATTGGGTGGCAAGTCGGTGTAGACAGCAGGTGCTTCGATAACTCCCCCTGCCGCTTCGATAACTCCCCCTGCCTCCTCGTTTCCTGTGATTACCTCGAGCTCTTCGCTCATTTTCCCATTTTGGATCTGAGCTGCGTCTTCTTCTCGAAAACTCTCCACCACCAAATTTCGGAGCTTTCCTTTCTGAGCTCTCACCTCAAAGACCCCCCTCTCCTGAGCGCTGCAGTCTCCCTTTTTTGGGCCATGGCCGTTGGCTTCTGTTGTCGCCTCGCTCCCTTCGAAAACCTTTCCCCTTTCATGATCCCCCTCTTTTAGGAATGGGACAACAGCCTCCTTCCCCTTACCATTCTGGTTTTCCTTAATATCAAAACTCTTCCCACTCTTCCTAGGGTCTTGGTTGACCACATGGATCTGACTCCCAGGCGCTCTGACTTTGCCACTTTGAGGGTCCTACCTCTCTGTCCCTTTTCCACTTTGGAGATGCATTGCCATTTAGGGCTTTGGAGTTCTGATCGAGGTCTCCCTCCCATCTGCCTCCTCTACGCTCAAGCTTGTACGGCTTTGACTCACGGTAAGGAGATCTCGATCGTTGATCCTAGATCTAGATCTACAATCTGGACCTTTGAGGTCTGAGGTCGGTGAAGAAGCCTCTAACGGTAGTATTCATAGTTGTTCGCCTTGCTTCGCCACTTTGATGAGCTCCCGATGAGCCCTCTCAATCTCATGAGCGTCGTCGATGGTTGTGTCTAGCACTGGTGCTGCCGCCTCTTTGTATGTTCTTTCGTCTCTATGGGTACTATTGCTCCTCCTGACCACCTCCTTCACCTGTGCCTCCACCTTCTCGTGGAGCACAAATCTGATGATGTACGCCTATTCATAAGTAAAAATCTTAGCGAACCTAGGCATGCGACTGATATCTGAGCTTTTGATGGTGAGTCTGGCGGAGATCAGATCTGACTTCCTCGCTGTCTTCGCATCAATGTCCACCACCGTGGAAAACTCTGCTACAATTTCTTCGAGTGCTTCTCTTTTCCAACAGTGGAGAGGTAGATTGTGAACCCAAATTTTGTAAGTCTCCCCTTGCGGTCTCTCCACCCCAAATTACGGCGATCAGGGAGAGAAAGTCGCCTTGAAATGGCCGAAGTCCACCTCCCTCATTCTGGTGATCTCTTGCATTTTAGTTGGTGATGGAAAAGAGATGAGAAATTGAAGTTGGCAAATCTTCTTCACAATCCAATCTCTGTCTCCCCTCATATGCCATTTTTTGTTTAGCACCTCTAAAAGGTGACTCTCCGATGGTCTGCCGTTGGTCACTTTGGCGAATGCACACCACTGCCTAAGCCATCCTTCTTCTTGCTTGATTGTGTTAAGGAAGCTTGCCAGCTTGATTGGGAGAGGGTTCTCCGGTGACCTACCTCGCGAGACCTCTCTGTTTTCCTCCGTCTCCTTCAAAGGGACGTTAGTGCAGACATAAGAAACATGGCCCCAATTCAGACATTTGAGGCATCTAATCTCCTTTGTGCATTCTGCCCTTATGTGTCCCAAATCTCCGCAATTGAAGCATGCAACTGGCTTCCTCTTTTTCTTGCGTTTCCAGGTCAGTAATCTCCCCTCCCCTCCTTTCTGGTAGCTTTTTCGACTCCTGTGACTCACCTGCACCCACGCCGCCTCTCCTCCCTTATCTCCTTGCTCGTCCCTGTCGTCTGAGGTACCTGGACCCCCCTCTGAGGCCTTGGTTACCCTAACAATGGACTGCAATGGCAGGATTGAGGGTGGGGATGTAGCAGGAGTGGTAGTGTGGGTGTGCTCAATGGGGGGTGGTGAGTTCCGTATGGGGACATTAGGACAGGAATTGTTGCCATGCTGTGTTGGGGGTGGAGCATGGTAAGTTTGTTGGATAAGTTGTTGTGGAAGTGGATTGGGTTGGTGATGCGGAGAGAGCGCATGTCTTTGGGTTCGATGGTAATTGAAGGTTTGTTGCTGGTGATGGTGAGTAGAAAGATACTAATGCTGATGCATGTATCTGTGTGGAGGCGGTATTGGATGACGGTGGTTAGTTGGTTTGTAGTGCCTCTCCTCCCTATGGCCCTTGCTGAAACCACTTCCCTTGCCTCTCCTGTAATCCTGTCCCTGATGCTCATAAGCCCGATGATCGGTGGTGTGGTACTCAGCTTGCTCCGTGCGGCCAGAGGGACCCCCTTGTAGGGCCCTCTCCTTCATCTGAGGCGGTGAGGCTCTATGATAATGACTAGAGTACCCCAGACGTCGTTGGTGGGAGTTATGCTCCCCCACGGTCGAAACTCTGAGAGCTTCGTTGCCCTTCCGCGGAGACGTTTGCCAGTGAGGTTGAGGCTTTGGGGAGCGAGTGGTGAGATGCTTAGTTGAGGTCGGCTCCCTCGAGAGAGGATTAGAGGTAGAGAGAGGGAGGGAGAGGGGGATGATCTGTGGGACAGTGGTGTGTGCAGGGGGTGAAGCGGAGGCGGGGTTTGGTAGGTTGGCAAAGATTGAAGCAAAGGTAGGGGTTGAAGTGTTAGCCGGCTGTGGTGGAGTCGGAGTGTGGATCCCTTTAGTGGGCCCACAACCCCGAAGCTCATCTTTGCATAGGTTCATGATCACCAGAATAGTAGAAGAGGAGATTCGAAGAAGAAGAGAGATGAGGAGATTCAGCTCTTTAGTACAATGTTAACCACAGGTAAATTTTATTCATGTGTGTGGCGAAACACACAAAGAAAACCAGAATTGATAACTGAGAGTAGTGATGTAAGTGTCAAGTTCCTCCAGCAGGTACTGCTTCTGCTATTTGCTAAAAATAAAAGTGGCTAATGAGCGTTGTCCTTAAGAATTTTATATTTTATAGTGATTGGCTGAAATATTAAGGTTACTAGGAAAAGTATGATATATTGCTGCTTTCACTTTCTGAAGTTTGAGCATTTGATGAGTATCAGTTTTTGTGTGTGACCTCGTGGCCTAATGGTTAACATGATTCCTTTTATCTTATGCAGGTGCTTTCTACAGTTTTGATTTAAAATGGAAGCATGCATGAGCTTCACTATCAACATTGTTCGGAGCATGCTCAGGGGTTGTGTGTTGGATTTTATATCTATATAATAAAACTCAAAGGAAGCTATCAAGTGGCTCTCCTTCAATTCTCCTAAATCAAAGGTCCAGATCTAATCTCATAAAACACATTTTTCTTTCAAAAGTTTTCCCCCAAATTTCTAATTCAAATCCCCACCCAAAACAACACCTTTATTTAATTAATTATTTCTCTCTCTCTCTCTCTCTCTCTCTCTCTCTCTCTCTCTCATATTTAAAAAATTATGAAAATAATTTTTTTTAAAAAAAATAAAAAAAATAAAAAACTTAAAAACTAAAAAAATTAAAAAATTAGAACTTTTAAAATAATTTTTAAAAAAATCAAAAACTTATAAAATTATAAAAAAATATTAAAAAATTTTTAAAAAATAAAAAATTAAACAGATAATTTTTAAAATTTTAAAATTTTTTAATTTAAATTTTTCAAAATTTGAAAATTTTAAAAATTTTAAAATCTCAAAGCAAATCCAAATCTAAATCCAATGTCGAACCTCAATCAAGAAGTCGTGGTCCAATCTGATCCGATGCTGATTCCATATCCGTGACTCTCTTCCACCGAATCGAGAGCCTCTATATGCGATGCGAAGACTCTAATTTCTTCTCATTAACCGAATTCTAATTCTAATTTTTAATTTTGTGTGTGCAGGGAATTACTCAGTTTTTTGCTGACTCGAATTTTGTGTGTGCATGAGATCTAAGTTCATAGAGGTATTATTGTTTTATTTTTGAGTTTAAAAAATTTTAATTTGGTATTTATTTCATGAGTTTTTTATTGGTTTTGATTTAAGGTGTACGCAAGTGAGAGATGGATTATTTGATGGCCTCAATTTGGGCTTCCAAACCATAGCAGGTGAGGTAAGCTGACCAGCAACCTAAAATATCTTGGAAAATATGCAACATTAATTTCTTTGCTATAAGAGAAAATACTATCGTGAAGTATTTCCTTCAGTGGTTATTAGAAATCATGGATAACATAACATATAAGAACTTTTAGTGTATATTTGGATATATAGGATTGGGATGACTGGAGTTTACCCGTGAAGGGTGCAAACTCTCCACTCAAGAAAGACAGCTAAAGTAAATTTGTTATTTATCCATTTTTTTAATATAAAGGTGCAATGGGGAGACAAAGTGGAGATAAAAGAAATGATTAGCTTAGATTAGAGTTTTGAGAACTTCATGTACATCATTTTGGTTGAAATAATAATAAGAGGTATTTCAATTACAAATTGAGTCTCAGACAAATAAATGTTTAGATTATTGATATTGTAGATACCTTCATACCTGCACTTATATTACCATTGTATTTAGACATGCTTATAGTGGTTATGAGATTACAGTAAGATCTATAAAACCTATATGATAATGTCCTTACATAACTATTACAAGTATCTAAAAATGATGCTGAAGTTAAAAAAAAAACTTTTGCAGTGTTTCTAACAAACAATATACATTTCAGGTAAGTTCAAGCTAATGACCAAGAAGACGATGGTTTAGCTTAAAGGTAGATATACTGCTTCCTCATATAATACATTTGTTACTTCAATTAATATGCTGGACCTCGAAAACTATTTTATATAATCAAACCAGCTGCACCGTTCCGAAGACGTGCTGTAGGCACATGTCAACGGGCAAACCTAGTAATCTTATATAACTACATTACACTACACATCTTTTACAAAAAAAAACCCTAACTACGCCCCCCCCCCCCCCCCCCCCCCGCGGGCCCCACTTTAATTTATTGCTTGAAAAAAATAAGGAAACAAACTGACGGTGAAGAAAGAAATAGAAAAGAAAGAAGAAGAAGACGAAGAAGATAAGAAGAAGAAAAAGAAAAAAACTAACATCGTGTTCTTGTGTTTCCTACAGTCATTGTCGGTCATCTCCACCACCATCTAACCCCACCAATCATCATCTCCTTCGACGGAAAAACAAATCCAAGTTTTGACTCAATCTGACCGATATTGGAGTAGAACACAAAATGTTTGGAGAATTGCCAAAAAGAAAATTTTCCACGATATCAATGGAAGAAAATAGTACTATAGATTCCCTTTTTCAAAGATATAAAGCTCAAGCTTCATGAGGAGTTGATGCACAATCGTCAATTTCATTAGTTGAAGAGCCTCCTTTTAAATGTCCAATAATCGAGTCGAGGAATTTTGAAGTTGATTACTAGAAAATATTGATATTAGTTCATTAGAATGTGATCCAGGAAAACGCCGAAAATGTGGGAGTTTCCAATTCATAAACAATATGAGATTAGTTGACATTATTGGTCATTAGGATCATGTTACAGTGATGGTAATTATCATTTCTCAAAGAAATGGAATTATGCTCAACACGGATTTCAAGGAGTCGATGTAGTTATATATAAAAGAAATATCATATTTTGCCAAGGATGTCGAGGCAGTTGTATTAGACAAAGCACCACAGAATGTCACATATACTTTGTCTGATATTCAAAAAGATATTCTTATGTATCTCTCGAATCAAGTGAGAAAAGCAATACGTGAAGAAGTAGGAGATGCTAAATATTGCATTCTCACTGATGAGGCTCGAGATATTTGCAAAAAGGAACAAATGACATTGATGTTGAGATATGTTGATAAAGAAGGCTTTATTATGGAACATTTTTTTGGACTTCTTCATATTCTTAATACTACAACACAAACTTTGAAGAACTGAATTTGTTATATCCTTAAAAGTCATGATCTTGGTATTTCAAATATTAGAGGTCAATGGTATGATAGAGCGAGCAATATGCATGACATTTGAAACCAGAGAAATTAAAACTAATACAGGGCTAAATCAATTTCAGTTTCTTCAGCACACCGGTGATACTCGTTGGAGTTCTCATTTAAAGTCAATTGCTAGTCTTTTAAATTGTTTAGCCCCACATGTTAGGTTCTTATTAATCCCATAAATGAATGAGTCAACCTTCCTCAAGTTGCAGATGTAGAGAAAGCTTATGAGCTTTTAACTATATTCAAATTTGTCTTCATATTACATGTTCTGAAAAAAGGTTCCGAAATCATTGATCTCCTTTGTCAACGGTCTTCATATTACAATTTTTTATAACCTAGGCCGACAACGGTCTAGGTTATTCATTTTTTCAGAGCGAATCAGACGAAGAGTTATTTGGAACGAAATTTTCAAAATAATCCTCCGCCACTTAAGTGATATTAGGTGATGGACGGAGGCGATCTGAGCTGCTGATCACGATCAAAAGTGATCCAACAACTCAGATTAGTATTTTTTAACTAAAAATAAATCCGTTTTCAATGAAGCATTTTCCATATATATAATATATATATGTTGAAAAACAGGAAAGTGGTATCGTTGGTTGTTTGGTTAATATATAGAGGCTAATGGTAAATGATTAATACATTTGAAATGTGAATAATGGAATGATGGAAATGTGGGGGTCCCACGGGAAGTAAGGGTGCGTTTGGGAACCCAAAAAACTAGGGAAAGGAATGGAATACTGTGGATAAACCCATCTTATCCTATTCCACGGCTTGTTTGTTTTGAAAAAGAAAACAAAGGAAACAACTAAATTTTATTCCCTAGAGAAAGATTTCAGCCAATTTCTATTCCAGCTCCACCCCCCTCGGAAAGCTGCGTAAAGGAATGGAAATAACATTTGAAGCTCCACCCCCAATTTCTATTCCATTCCACCAGTTGCCAAACACACACAACTTATAAAATTAATTCATTCCTTTCCGTTTCTTTCCATTCCTCTCCATTCATTTTCATTCCATTCCTTTCCATTCCCCAACTTCAATGTTTCCAAACAGACCCTAAATAGACAGCTAAAAGAAGGTTGCTGCCTTGTTAGAGCATCTGTAGTCGTTCTTGCCTTGTTAGGAGAATGCCACGGTGACGTGGCATGGCTTGGGGGGCCCGCCACTGGATATTAGGTCTGATGGCTTCATTTCATGAAAGAGAAAAAGAGACAAGTGTTAAACATAGTCCCATATCCGGAGGTTTACAGAATAAAATATAATATAAATAAAAAATGTCAAGGATAAAGAGTTACCTAATTGGTTAACAAATTTTTGAGAGGCAGTTTGTGATGTAGATACATAGTATCTAATTTGTTTTATAAATTATATAAATTGTCTAAACTAGGAGTAGGTATCATTACAAATGATATCAGAGCCTCGCCCATACTGTTACATAGTATCTAAATTGTCTAAGAGATGAATTTGATTCATTTCATATTTGATAAAATTTGCAATCTTGTAACTAAATTTTATTCTCAAGATTTTTTTTTCTTTTTTTAAAAACATTGGTTTGTTGTTTTTTTCTTTTTTTTGTTTTCGAAAACCGCAAAACCCGTTTGGTTAGGTTGTTTTGTGAAAACAGTTTTCACAAAACTTCACTTCAACTATATTTTGTTTTTTCACATCCTTTCTCTCTCTCTCTCTCTCTCTCTCTCTCTCTCTCTCTCTCTATATATATATATATATATATATATATATATTATTATTATTATTATTATTATTATTATTATTATTATTATTATTATTATTATTATTATTATTATTATATATTATATATTATTATTATTATTATTATTATACATTTATAATATATTATTGTTACATATATATTATTATTTCATATATACTATTTTACATATACTATTATAATATTCTGTTATTATTATAATATATATTATTATTATTATATATTACTATTATATATTATTATATATATTATAATATAATTTATTATTATTATAATGAATTATTTAATATATTATTATAATATATTATTATTACATATATATTATTATTATTATTATACATTAATATTTATATGTATATAATTAAATATGTTTATTATAATAAATTATTCAACATTATTATATAATATACAATTATTATAATATATTATTATTTTATACATACTATTCTTGTTATTATTATATTATTATAATATATATTATTATTATATATATTATTATTTTATTTATAATATTTTATATATACTATTATTATATTATATTATTATTATATATATTATTATTTTATATATACTATTTTATATATAATATTATTACACTGTATTATTATTATATATGTTATTATTATTTATTATTATTATTATTATATATTACTATTATATATTATTATATATATGAATATATAATATATTACTATTATATATTATTATATATATTATTATATAATATACTATTATTATAATATATTGTTATATATCTATATAATAAAACACAAGGAAAGCTATCAAGTGGCTCTCCTTCAATCCCCCCAAAAATCAAAGGCTCAGATCTTACCTTACAAAACATATTTTCCCCCAAAAGTTTCCCCCCAAACTCAAATTCAAATCTCCCACCCAAAACAACTCCTATATTTATTTTTATTTTTATTTTTTTTCTCTCTCTCCCGCCCTCTTCTATTCAAAAAATTACGAAAATAAAAAAATTTTAAAAACTTTAAAAATAATTCAAAAAAATTCAAAAAAATCATATAATATGTTTTTTGCTCTATGTTTCCTACTTCAATTAATTTGCTGGACCTCCGAAACTATTTTATATAATCAAATAAGGTGCACTGTTCCGAAGACGTGTCGTAGGCATGTGACAACGGGCAAGCCTAGTATATTTATAATATATTATTGTTACATATATTATTATTATTATTATTATTATTATTATTATTATTATTATTATTATTATTATTATTATTATTATTACTATTATTATTATTATTATTATATATGTTATATTATTATTATATATATTATATTATTTTTATTTTTTAATATATGTTATATTATTATTACATATATTACATTATTTTTATTTTTTAATATATATATATATATATACTATTATTATAATATATATATTTTTTTCATATATACTATTTTATATATAGTATTATAATAATCTATTATTATTATTATATATATTATTATACAATTTATTATTATTGTAATAAATTGTTTAATATATAAGTATAATAGATTATTCTTACATATATATTATTATAATTATTATATGTTATTATATATATGTATATAATTAAATATGTTTATTATAATAAATTATTTCATATTATTATATAATATACAATTATTATAATATATTATTATTTTATATAAATTATTGTTATATTATATTATAATTATATATATAATTATTTTGTATATACTATTTTATATATACTATTATTATATTATATTATTATTATATATACTATTATTATATTATATTAATATTATATATATTATATTATATTATATTATTATTTTATATATACTATTATTTGGTATATACTATTTTATACATACTATTATAATAATCTATTATTATTATAATATATATATTTTATTATTATATATTACTATCATATATTATTATATGTATTATTATATAATTTATTATTATTATAATAAATTCTTTAGTATATAATTTGAATATATTATTATTACATATATATTATTATAATTATTATATATTATTATATATATGTTTATTATTAAATATGTTTATTATCATAAAATAGTTTATATTATTATATATCAGTATGTATGTATATGTATACAACATGTATGTATCAGAGTATATATAATGTATACAGTATATACATACAACCAAACCTATACATACATTATACTCTCATTTTTAAAAAACTGTTTTCATATTATTACCAAACAGCTTTTACACTCATTTTCAGAAAACTGTTTTCAAGAAACTCTTTTTAGAAAACTGTTTTCAGAAAACTGTTTTCAAAACAACAAACCAAACGCAACCCAATATTTTTTGAGATGTCAGTTAGAACATTGTCAAAGTGATATTCGTCAATATCTTGAGTTGAAGAGTTTAACATTTTTTTTCTGAATTATGTCAAGCATTAGTGAGAACAAGAAAGTCCATCATCTATACACATGTTGATAAATTAATTAGGCTTTGTCATTACACTACCAGTGTCCAAAGGAACTACTAAGAGGGCATTTTTAGCAATAAGCATTGCAAAAAATAAGCTTCGCAACAAGATGGATGATGATTTTCTTTCAAACTATTTGATGGTTTACATCGAGAAAGAAATTGCTGTAATGATCAATCTAGATTCAACTTTCAAAGAATTTGCTTCCATGAAACAACGTAGATCGCAGTTCTTCGAACATCCACATTTTATTATTTTCTGTTTAAGTTTTTACATATATTCTACACTTGTTAATTTTTTTATAGAAAACCATAATTTTTTGACAATTTTAAATAAATAGATGATTAATGCAAAATGATATATTATTATTATTATTATTATTATTATTATTATTATTATTATTATTATTACCACCAATAGAATAATTTATAAATTTGTTATCAGTTACTAAAAGTTTCTGGCGTCGGCTTCGTCCGTAGCCATAGACAATCGATAATCAAAAGTAATGATTGATTTTTCATCTCTTTATATCAATATCCTGCCACTTCTCTTTGCTAATTGTCCTAATTGTCCTATAGTTTCAAATTAATACTAATTGTCCTATAGCTTCAGATACTCCGAGAATATATATATATATATATATATATATATATATATATATATATAGGACTATCTTCCATTGCAAACGCAAATGTCATGCGAACTCGTGCGAATCACTTAACCCGTCATCCACAATGACGGGTTAAGGCAAAACACATAACCCGTCATCACCAATGACGGATTACGTGTTTTGCCTTAACCCATCATTGTGGATGACGGTTTAAGTAATTCGCACGTTCGCAACTGCTACAGTAGCGTTTGCAATGGAAGAAGCCTCATATATATATATATATATATATATATATATATATATATATATCTAGAGTCCCCTTCGGTTGCACACTACTTTTGGTGAGCACTCCATGAACACTCACGAACTAGAGACCCTATGAAAAATCCGAACCGCTCATATTGTTCTATATGCCTTAGATAGCCTAACAATAAAAAATCAAGTAATTTGAAGTTCATTTGCCCATCCATCAAGCTGTTAGAATTTTCAGCCATACAATTTTGTGATGATGTAAATCATGGGCAAATGAACTTCAAATTATTTGATTTTTTTTGTTAGGCTATCTAAGGCATATAGAACGATATGAGCGGTTCGGATTTATCATAGGGTCTCTAGTTCGTGAGTGCTCACGGAGTGCTCACCAAAGTAGTGTGCAACCGAAGATCTCTCTCTCTCTCTCTCTCTCTCTCTCTCTCTCTCTCTCTCTCTCTCTATATATATATATATATATATATATATATATATATATATATATAGGGAAAGCTTCGGTTGAGCACTATTCTAGTGCTCACCGCGTGAACACTAGGCCTTCAGGCGTTCATATCGAAAATCCGAACCGTTCACATTGATCTACACATCTAAATTAGTCTAAATATGTAAAATCAAATCATTTGAAATTCATTTACCCATCCATTGAAGTGTTACAAAATTGTATGACTAAAAATCATTATTTTTATAGTCACATGATGGATGGGCAAATGAATTTCAAATGATTTGATTTTACATATTTAGACTAATTTAGATGTGTAGATCAATTTGAACGGTTCGAATTTTTGATATGAACGCCCGAAGACCTAGTGTTCACGCGGTGAGCACTAGAGTAGTGCTCAACCGAAGCTTTCCCTAGATATATATATATATATATAGAGAGAGAGAGAGAGAGGGTAAAAGGGATATGAGCAACTTGCTCATTTAGTAAATGAGCAATTGATTATGTGGCATGCATGTGATACATTGGACAACTAACCCTTTTAAGGATTTTTCAATCACATGTATGTCACATCATCAATTGCTTATTTACTAAATGAGCAAGTTGCTCATAACCCTTTTTCCCATATATATATATATATATATATATATATATATATATATATATATATATATTCTATTATAAAAGCAAGAATAAATCTGTTCAGAGTAGATCTGAACCACACATCTAATCCTCATCTAATCTTGATTGTATCATAGATCTTATCTGGACCATAGAAATCTTTCAAATAGTTCAGATCTGGACCATACATGTTATTCGTAGGTCTAATCTGGGCCATCCAAATTATTGTAAAACCCTATAATTCTAAAATCCTTTTTTTTTTCAATCTCTACCCAGGCCACCCTCTGTCTTCTTTCTTCCATCTCCAATCCCGTCGCCCCCTTGACACTAATCTCCCCTTCTCTCTCCTATTTAACTTAACGAAGAAGATGAAGAAGAACCACGACCTCTCTCTCTCTCTCTCTTTCTTGCAACCTCAGGTACGCTTTCCCCCTTTCAGATCCCTTTCGAATTCACATCGAATCGACCATTTTCTTATTCCAACCGATGAAGATCCATTGAATCTCAGGAATATCTTCATATGCATCCCTGTTCCAGATGTTTTTTTCTTGATCGAGATGGAATCTAAGGTTATAGTTTATCAATTTCGTGTCTTGGCCAAGATTTGGATTAGGTTAGGGTTTCGAGGGGGAAATTGGGGGTTTTGATTAGATATGTGTTTTTGTTGCACTCTTTTACCACTCAGTTTTTAAATAAAAAGGCTAATTGCATTGTTGAGCTTTGAAGGTAATTGGAAAGCTTAGTGATGGAAGGCTTGTCATATACCCTGTCGTGATTCGAAGTTGACACGCCTACTTCAATCTTCATTGAGTGTCCATGGACATGTGTCGGTGAGTGTTCAAAGGATGTCCATTTAATTCTTCTATTGGTATATTATTTAGAAAAAATAATCATTTTTGTCTTTTGAGTGTTTTTCCCCCACAAAAATATTTGTTCTTTCTTCATCTTATTACTATTCATGGTTATAAGCAGATGCTTATCCTATTTTAACTATCTGTAATGATGTTGAAATTTTTGGTTTCAGATGAGAAAAAAGCTAACATATCTTTTACAACTCATTTACACTATTACTCCGACATCTAATAACATGGAAGAAACACAACATAGTGAAATTTGCAAGTAAGGTAAAGCCAGTTGATATTTATGCTTCTTGTATTTGGGTAAACCTACTTTCCCTGCCAGGCTTTCGGTAGATTTTTTGTAGCAACCCTGGATAATTGATTTATTTTGCTTTTAATAAAATTTCTGGATAATAGATGAGAAAGCCCCGATTAAAATGTATCAGAAAGAAAAATCAGTCTTAAAGCAAGATCTTAACCAACTCAGGAAAGAGATATTACTTCCAGGGATCAGTCACAAAGAAACTGAGTGTGAAGCAGCAGATTTTTGCTTGAATTATATGCTTGATCTCCCTGGAGACCTACTGCTTACTAATCTTGTTTCAAGTATAACTGTCTTTTATCTTATGATATGTTGGCTATGATAATCTTAAAGTTACAATCTTAGAGGAATAGCAATAATATTTTTTTATTTTTTTTAACAACAGTTGGAAGAGAGAGCAGGTGAAGATGCAATCTCATTTGGAGGAGGATGCAGCAGAAAAAGCTGCTCTGCTGAGTAGAAGACAAGAGGTTAACAAAGATTTGTATCATCTATACTCGTTTATAACTTCTTAATGAATGTAAATATTTTATGTAATCAGGGCAACATTTATTAAGTTCAGAGTAATGAAAAACTTTTATGTAGTGTAGGTCTATGCTGCACCAATACCAACGTATCTGATATTTCAAAACAGTTGGGCACTCACCCTTGTAGGTTGCCTGTAGTCTACAAAATTTTCTCTTACAATTTATGACATCCAGTCCGTGCAATGTGCTAAAATTGTAGCTACTAACATATTGAGAAAGTGTAAACTTGTACTTGATATCCAATATTTCATCTTGATTAAAATTAAAGGCCACCTAAGTTTGGCTGTTAAGATCACTTTTGCTTAAGTTTAAGCAATTGAGATCTCAGAGTGCTCAACCAAACAATATTAATCTTCAATTTTCCATTAATTTTAGAGTTTAGAGGAATGCATGTTTAATTGGTGTGACTTATGTCATACACATTTCTCATCCAGGAGAATAAACTCTATATTAACCCGAATTATAGATGTATGCTATTAACTTATGCAAAATAACTATCATATTTTATAGAAACTTTTTGAGTTCAGTTTGAACTTAGGCTCTAAGATTTTTATAGCTATTTATATAATATAATATTTTGTATTGTAGTGTAGCCGAGAAGAGTGATTTCATACTTGATGCTTTGTGTATTGATGCACCATATTCTTTTCGCAGAGGTAATCAATTTTCCCATTTGCTTGATTAGTGAAATCTTCTTTTGTTAATTTTTTGAGAATTTCATTCTTCAATTCATATCTGAAACATTTTTTTTATGAAGATAATGTTCTTTTGATCCTCACCCAGATTATCAACTATTTAAGAACGTTACAGACTTATGAAGAAAGTAATATTTATTTGGTAAATGATTTCTTAATAAAATCATGTTCATATATTGATATATATTCATATTGAATTAGGTGATCATGATTACACGTACTTGGACTCGAGAGTATCCCATAATGATATGAAAGAAATATGGAGGTATCCTTACTTTCTAAAGGAGTTGAGGAGAACTCGTGAGAGACATGGACGAGTACGCTTTTCACAAGATAAGGTGAGGAGAGTCAAGAGACCCTATATTTCTCGTGTTGAACTAAAGGTAAAGAAGATTAAACCTCTAAATTTTTTGAAAGTAATATGTGGAGTCATATTCTATTTTCGAATAGCAATTTCATAAATTAACTTCTTTATACTAATAAATAGTCCCTACAATGTTAATATTTTTTCCAAAGATCCAGTTTCAGCAGTGATTTCTACTATTTCAAGGTTGTTATTATAATAAAGTTTGACAGATGAAGTTATAACTTTTTTTCTTCATGTTTAATAAGAGACAATCAATAGTCAATTTATTATATGTTTTTATTTTCACATACATATATAGGTTACTTACATGTTCAATTTTGTAGGCAGTGGCTCGAATCATTATTCGACGACACTTCACTTCGAGAGGCATATGTCCTGTAAGTTTCTTCTCCTTCCGGCTTCCACGAGTAAATGAAAATTATAACTAGGGATATAGAAGATATCAAGGTCATAGCTTCATCATTATGGTGTAGTAGGGTCACTAAATGCTTGTTTAAGCTAATAAGGTGCTGTGAGTTGATATTTTTTCAAGTTTTTTTACTTGGACTTATTTGGAAAAGTACCTGATTTTGATACACAGACAGCCTTAGCTGGCCTTGTTGAGGTATGTAGCATGTGGTTTGTGAACGGAGTACATACTCGTACTGGATTCATGGGGATTGACTACCCTACAACAAACTGGCTTTATAGATCAGCCAATTTCTTCTTTTTAGTATGTACTTATCTTAAGGCTTTAATATATCAATGCTTCCTTTATTTTTTTAATAGTCCGGAACGGCAATACAAAAATCTGACTTTTTCTTTAAATTGATTTGATGGAAAACTTCTAAAGTATGATTTGAATTTAGATTAATTATGGCAATCTTTCTGAGGAAACAATGATGATTCATTTTATAGGATTCCCAATATTGTTTCTATACCAACTTCCATTCAAGTGTCTAATCATTTTTCCTCTAAATATGATTTTGCATGTTCTTTGGCTTGTTTGTTTTTAATTCTATACTATTGCTATTTGTTTTTGTCGACGTTTTATTTTTCTTCTATAGGGATATTGGCTAAAGCCTGAAGGGAATATAGAGTGAATTCTGTGGATGACCTCAATAGTTCATTTGTTTGCTAGCTTCATTCTCATCCACTACAAACAAGGGGAACAGAGTAAATAATTATTCTCCTAATCATTTTGTACAAAACTTTTTTTTTGAAAGATGACATTCTTTGCTATTAAAACCATAAAGCATGTAATAAAATGAAACAGATGCAAAAGAGATGAATTCCACCAATTCAATCCCAAAAAAGGGAATGAATGTTGAAAAGGGTTAAAAAAAGATTTTAAAAATGGAAAGATGCCACAATAGGTTTTTAGTAGTACAATCATTACAGAAAGGACAAATACAGTAGTAAAAGGTGATGAGATACCCAGAGCCTTGTCCTCATTATACTTATCTATTCTGTTCTTCTTTCTCATATGTCATACCCACTTTCTCTTTCTAAT